>PVHP010003998.1:0-74349 GCA_004024765.1 Zapus hudsonius | reverse complement strand
TATGTATGGAGCTGCTATAAACATGGTTGTGCAGATGTCTCTCTGTTGAAACGAGGAGTCTTGAGAATATATGCCCAGTAAAGAGATAGCTGGGTCAACTGGTAGTTCTCTATGCATCCTGTTCAGAAGCCTCCACACTGCTTTCCATAGTGGTTGTACAAGTTTGCATTCCCACCAGCAGTGAAGGAGGGTTCCTTTTCCCCACATCCTCGACAACATCTATTGTTGGTAGATTTTTTAATGGTTGCTAGTCTTACTGGAGTGAGTGGAATCTCCTTTTTGTTTTGATTAGCATTTCCATGATGAGTAATGATGTTAAACATTTTCTTAAGTGAGAATTGGCCATTTGTATCTCTTCCTGTGAGAATTCCCTGTTGAGCTCAGAGGCCCATTTTGTGAGAGGGCTGTTTGATATTTGATTATTTAATTTATTGAGTTCTTTATAAGTTCTAGATATTTGACCTCTATCTGTGTTACACCTGGAAAATATTAACTCCCAACCTGATGTGGTCTATTGGCTTTGAGTTTTGTAAGTTTGTCTGTACAGAAGTTTTTTAGCTTGATGAGATCCCATTGGCTGAGTGATTGCTGTACTTCCTGGCTTACCAGAGGTTTGTTCAGCAAGTTTTTCCCTACTCCTATTTCAGAGAGAGTTCCCCCTATTTTTTCTTCCAGGATTTTCAGAGTTTCAGGTCTTGTGTTGCGGTCTTTGATCATTTGGAGGTGATTTTTGTGCGAGGCGAGAGGACTGGGTCTATTTTCATCTTTTTACAAGTGTTTATCCAATTTGTCCAGCACCATTTGTTGAAGATGCTATCTTTACTCCAGTTGACATTGTTGGCATCTTTATCGAATATCAAGTAGCTATAGTTGCTTGAGCTTAGGGAAGGGTCTTCAATTCTGTTCCATTTTTCTATCTGTCTGTTCTTATGCCAGTACCATGCTGTTTTTGTTACAATGGCTTTGTAATATATCTTTAGATTGGGTATGGTGATACCTCCCGATGAGCTTTTTTGACTAAGGATGGCTTTGGATATCAGAGGCCTTTTGCTTTTCCAAATAAGTTTGGAAATTTTCTTTTGTCTACAAAGAATGATGCTGGTATTTTTAATTGCATGGCATTGAATCTGTATATTGCTTTTGGGAGTATTGCCATTTTCACAACATTAATTCTGTCTAACTAGAGCACGGAAGATCTTTCCATCTTTTCATGTCATCTTCAATTTCCTTCTTCAGTGTTTTTATGTTTTATTATACAAGTCTTTCATATCCTTGGTTAGTGTTATGCCAAGGTTTTTGATTTTTTTAAGACTATTGAAAAAGGGACTCAGACCATTCTTAAGATTTTTTAAATTAAAAATTAATTTATTGAATTCAATCATAAGAAAATTTCATTGAGACAAGTTTATGAATAATTCTTCTTTAATAATTCCCATATCCTTTAGCTTTCTTGGCTTTAGAGAAGCTGTGCTCTTGTCTGAAATTTTCTTTTAATTTTTTTCCTTTATTGTCCGTATTTAGATACAATGAATGGGTCAATAATGAGTCAGTATCCCCATTTCCCTAATTTCCCTCTTCCCTATCCCCAGTCGGCTGGATATCCTCCTCCGTGGGCAGACTGGATCAGTCCATGGGGTAGGGGGTGATGGAAAGCCTAGGGATTTGTTTTTGTACCAAGTACCAGCTGCTGTGTTTAACTGTAGCAAGAATTTGGCTTCCCTTTCTATTTCTCCATGCTTCATGTCCAGCTTCATTTTCCTGTAGCCTTGTTCTCCCCTGTCCTGCTGGGAACTCAATAATTGCTGAGCTTAAACTAGTTTTCTTCAGTTTGGGGTGGCATCTTGGGTTTTACTTAAGAAGTTTACTATCCTGTAAATATACAAACTTACCTCCCAACTCAAATAATTTTTCTAAATTGATAGTGGCTGCTCACTTATTGAAGACGAAATCTGTGGCAATGGTTATTCAGTTTTTGGTGGACTGATTACTGAGTAATTCTGACTCAGACATAAGTCAGTTAGAATAAAAGGACTCTTTAAATTAATCTCTCCTTTCCACTCAATTATCCTCACTCTGCCCAAAGGGGCAGGCTATAAAAGCTTATTTTGCTACCATTAAAAAGTGAACACTTGGGCTGAAGAGATGGCTTAGCGGTTAAGGCATTTGTCTGCAATGCAGAAGGACCTGAGTTCGATTCCCCAGTGCCCATATAAAGCCAGATGCACAAGAGGGCGTATGTGTCTGGAGTTCATGCTGTGCCCATTCTCTCTCTCTCTCTCTCTCTCTCTCTCTCTCTCTCTCTCTCATAAACAAATAAAATATATATATTTTTAAAAAGTGAACACTTTAAGCTTTTTTGCTTTAAAAATAAAAAGAATAAATTCAGTATCCTGACAGTAGTTTTCAAAGTGATGTGTAAACAATGACTGATTTATTTGGAAAAAAAAACAAGTAAGTGGTTTCTTGTATTGGATGCTCATACCACATATCACTCTATGACCTGGAAGGCATGGAAACGTCTTCCCATGGGTCAGCAAGCAATTGATTCTGGAGCATATACCAGGTGTGTCTAATTCAATGTAATTCTGACACTATTCACATGGAGATTGCATAAAGCCTCACAGATTGAAGGCTCAGTTGCTAATACTATGCCCCATCTTTAGATACCAAATTCCACCCTCAGTTTGTGAATTGTGCTTTTGATCAATTGCTTTGAATCTGGGTTTCAACAGCCTCCTCAAGTTTGCTTAAGTAGCTCATAGAATTGAGAGACATAAAATTACTGATTCACTAAAAGAGATATAAAGGATGCAGATAAAAGCATGCATGAGGCAAGGTATAGGGGAAGGGTAGCAGAGTTTCCATGCCCTGTTCAGGTCCAGAATGCTCCAGAACCTCCATGTGTTTAGCTATCTGGAAGTTTTCAGAACTGTCCTTTTGTGTAGGAATGGTTGAAACATGGAGAACTGGGTAGAAATGTGATTGGACCAAACCGTGTGCCCTAATGTAAGGGAGAAAACCTAAAAGCCTGTCTATTTAGATTTTTTTGACCTTTCTGCCCAGCATTCCTTACCCCTGATTGTTGGAATGGGTATGATAATTCCTTTATAGCTAGCTCCAAGAAAAAAAAGCAGGGGAATATTAAAGCATATTTTTAGTTTTTATTACATGCCTTGGGCAAGAGAGATAATCACTTCTATGGTCTGCCTTTGGGAGAAAAGGGAGCAGGTAAGAGGAGGACAGGTCAGAGAGACGTTTCTTTCTGTAACCTAACACTGCAACATAATAACAAGACTAACTTTTACATTTATTGCTCTGAAGCTATTCTCAATTGGCTTCAGGGACCAAGGGAAAAATGTCAATTACTTTAACCTTAGTGTTCTAGTCATGTAGAAAATAACAAGGGCCATGACCGAGGAGCCATGAATAAAACCACACACACATCAACACACATGCTCACACACTACACACATGCACACAATAAGGGTTTTATGAAGGAGATGGAAGGATGGGGTATGGGTTAGAGTGGTCATCCTGGCCACGAGGAGATGATGGGCTACATCAGAGTGTGCTTTAATTGGTCCTGGGGTGATTTTTCCTTAGTTCTCACCTACCTCAAATGCTTAGTATCTTTTAATTTAACTAATTTATTTGTGTGTGTGTGTGTGTGAGAGAGAGAGAGAGAGGTTGTGTCAGGGTTTCTTGCCATTACAAATAAAGTCTACATGCACCACTTTTGTGTCTGGCTTTTTTGGGTGCTGCAGAATTGAGCTCAGGCCAGCAGCTTTGCAATCAAGTGTGTTTAACTTCTGAGCCATCTCCCCAGCCCAGATTTTGTGCTGATTCCTATCCAAAGAAAGCATAGACAGAATAATTTAATAAAAATAACAGACGAGACTGGGGGTGTTCAGGGTGGTATGGCCATAGACTTGACAGAATAGTTTCATAAAAGTAACAGAAAGACAATAAAATTTGGAGTTTGGTCAGATACTTTCCACCTACGTAACATAGGAACACTTGTGTTCTGCCTACGACCTGGCCAGGCAATGACTTCTCCCTTGTTTTTCTCTCTCCCTCCTCAAGAATTTCAGACCTGATATATGTCTTCTGATAGGTCCTTAGTTCTTGGCTAACTCATTATTGTGCGTCAGGTATGTTATTTGCAATGATACTAACCATGCCTGAACGTATAAATTTTCCAGAGTGATTCAACTATCGGTCTTAATCTCTCATTCTTCCCAGAGTCAAAAACTATTCCCAGGTAATTCAGGAGCACTCATTTCTAGTAATTTCTCAGACTAAATTCAGTCTCTCCACACTTTCTACCTAAAATTTCATCTAAATTCTGTGAGAGGTAGATGGCGAGATGGTTCATATGCCCCTTTAAAAATGATATATCGTGTATTGTGATGACGGCTGGCATTTTGGCATAAATCATCTCGTTTTTAATTAGTATTTATCCTTAGGTGCTTACAAAAGAGTCAAATCTTTCACGTAGTTTCCAGTTAATCCTAATGACTGTAGCTCTCTAATATAGCCACAAAACTTTGGTAGGACTCTCTCTCTCCTATAGCACATGAATTTCACCTTATGTTCATTTGGCTCCCCCATAAGATTGCTTCTGCTGCCAAGTCAGATACTTAGACTGGTGTTTCTTCTCTGTGCCATGAGAATGTATAATTATCAAATCAGAATATTGGCATTTCTATCTCTGTTTAATCTATTCCTCGTTGTTTTTCAAATCTGAATTTCCCTCTAGAATATATAAAATACACATTTTATATGAAATAAAATATATATTATTAATATACGTAAAACATGTAAATGAAATATTTATGAAATTAAAATATATAATAGATTGTTGTAAGATATATTTACTGTGCTACAGAACATTTGAACTTTTTCCTCTGATCTAATTGTGGTCTAGTACACATTATGCAACCTCTGTTTATTATGCCATCATTTTCTATTTCCTAGCCTCTAGTAATTATTCTACTCCTCATCTTTGAGATCAACTTTTAGGTTCCACAGACAAATGAATGTAGTGTTTGCATTTCTGTGTCTTTCTTATTTCGCAATGTCCTCCAGTCCCAGCCACTTTGCCATCAGGTATCTGTACTACATTCTTGTTATATGTCCACCTGATAATTTATGTACCGTTCTAAACCAGAAGAGTTAAATATTATGTTAGATCCACTATTGCTAACACACAATATGTGGTTACCTAACAATCATCTTTTAATAGCTAAAAGTGAATTTGAGAGCTCATGCTAGTAGTATCTATTCAATGAAGAAAGATATTGGAAGGATTGAAGGAGATGACAGGGGGCAAAGTGCTTGCTGTGCAAATATGAAAACCTAAGCTCAGATACCCAGCATCCACGTAAAATCTGAGCATGGCGCTGTGCTTCTGTAACCCTACAACTAGGGAGGTGAAGCTGCAGGATCAGCAGGGTTTGCTACATACTCTAGACAAGCCAGCAAGCTCTAGGTTCAGTTTAGACCCTGGCTCAAAAAATAAGGTTGAAAATGACTGAGGAAGAGAACCAACGTGGAACTCTGGCCTCCACATATACATGCATATACATACATATGTACCCACATACATACATCCTCCCACATACACCGTACACACATACACATGCAACAAAAGGCAAAGAAAAGAAGAAAAAGAACACATCTAGAGGTTAAGAAAAGAACAAAAGAAATGGACAGTGAAACAAGTATTGAGTCTTACTTTGTTTCTGGTGTTCCAGGCCTTTTTATTAATGGCTGCTTTTTAGACTTAGAACATTTTTGTAAAATAGGCCTGTAATTGCTTCTGCTTTTAGAGATAAAGAACTAGAGCTCGAGAATGCCATTTAACTTGCCTAAAGTTATGAATTTATAAGAAACAAAGTAATGATATTTACAGGTCTCATTAACTTCAAAGGCCAAATCATAAAGAATAAGTAACTTATTAGACAAAATAGAATATTATTTTGAAGCTACAGATAGATAGAAGATCTCAATAGCATCAAAGTGTTTTCAATGTATTTTTGATATTCTGACATTTTCATAAGAAAATATTTTAAATGGAGATCAACAGAAAATCATCTTGGGTTTTAGTGAAAAGGACCAAGAGCCATATTTCTATGCCTAAATTGCTGAGATCCCTCAAAGAACTATTTTACTATAATCCAATTGTCAATTGTTCAAACTCATTCGAATGAAGAAGACATCCTCCTACCACATAGTTGTTTCAATAAATACCTATTTATGAAGTTCTAAAGCATGTTTAAAAGGTAATGAAGAATATATATATATATAATAGATGTTAAGTATAATTGATAGAATAATCTTACCCATTATACATAAGCATTAATAAGAATAGAAATGGTTTTAAAATATCAAAAGTATTATTCATCTTTAGATAATTTCAAAATATAACCAAATTAGTCTTTAATACAAGTTTGTAAGAGCCATGGTGGGGGAGAATACCCAAAGTCATCGCCCCCTCAGCAACAACACACAAAGAAAAAAATTCTTGCTACCTCTCCTACAATACATAATCCCTTATCCCATGGACTAATCCAGTATGACCATGGAGGAGGGCCCTCAGTGGGGTGGAGACAAGAAGGAGGAAAATGGGGATAACACCACAAGATATGCTCATGCAATGCATCTAATTATTGACAATAAATATGTAAAAAGTAGTAAAAGACAAAACTAATAAAAAAGAGTCAAATAATATAGGGAGGGTGGGAGGAGTATAGAGACAAAATACATGCTACAATTTAGAATAGAGATTTATTTCAGTGGATTATTTATGTTAATCATCAATAGTCTCAACTCAGCAAACTCATCCTCACAGGACATTCTTTTGTTTTGACTTTGTTCAGTGGCCTTAGCATCAAAATAAATTAAATCAAATTCATTCTCAATGTCACTTTATGTTGTTGGATTATTAACATACCACCAATGGTACCGAAATCACAGTTTCCATGGCACCAATGATCACTGTCATGGTTTGATCCAGGTGTCCCCCACAAATGAATGAATGTGTTCTGAATGATGGCAGTTCAGGAATTAGAACCTCATTAGAGCTGTGTTTTGGGGGGAGGGCTTATGGGGTTATAAGCCAGCTTCCCCTTGCCAGAGTTTGGCACACCTTCCTGCCGCCGTTTGCAGTGCTGTGGCGGAGGTGATGTCCAGCCCTCTGCTCATGCCATCGTTTTCCCTGCCAGGATGGAGTCTCCCCTCGAGTCCATAAGCCAAATAAACCCTTTCCTCCACAAGCCGCTTTTGTTTGGGTTCTTTCTGGGCAGCAACTAGATAGCTGACTACAACAATCACAGTCAATGGAAAGTGAAATTAGTCTATTATTGCAGTTCAATATTTTATTCTTTATGATGTGCATAAAGTTTCTAAGCTCATAACTTGGGTCAAAAGTGTTGTTCTACAGGTTACTATCAGTTTTCTTATGTGGTGAGATAATCCTCAGTGAATATGTTTTTTAATTTTTACTTTGCTTTTGAGAAAGAGTATCACTGTAACTTGGGCTAGGCTTGAACTTTTGATCCTCTTGCTTCTGTCTTCTTATGCCACCATGTTACTGCTAAGTGAATAACTTCTTAAAAAGACACATAAATTTATGAGACCATAATTTTTATTTGTGACACTGGAGTTCATGAAAGGACCTTGAGAAACGTTGAAATGTGTCTCTATCTTTCCCTCTGAGGCAAGGATCTAGATGCTTGCATGATTCAGTTTCAAAACACAAACTTTCTTCTTTGCCCTTCTCCATTTGTCTCAACTTGTTACCAGAATAACCCCTCTCTCTTTCTTTTGGAGACTCCTCCTACTCTCTTCAGAGTCTTCTATATTTCCTTAATAAAATCGCCTTCTTGCATAGGTAATAAAGCTTAATAACTAATTATTTTGTGAGGGTTACAGGAGTCTCAGCATGTGTATGGCTAATGCTCTTGGCTAAGCCAGCAGATGCTGTGACAGGGACAGTGAGGAGCAGAGCTGGTCAACAGGACACTTTCCAAGGGCCTTGAATCATGCCAGAAATAGCCACAGCCTCACTGATTCCCTAATTAGGATGCCCTTGAACATTTAATTTACAATATTGAATACCTATTTTTAGGAATGTGCTGTGAATGAAGTGTGTGTTCATTAGTAAGGGAGGTCAATCGGATTCGAGTTATGATCTTTGAGTCTCGAAGGACTGGGATGTGCTCCTGAGGAGGAAGAGGTACTGAGATACTGGACCTTCTTCCTTAAAGTGCATTGTGCAAAGCTGGGCCTTCTGAATTCCAGTTCAGCTCCCCTTCCACCCCATCGCCTGTCTCCCCAGAGACAGGTTTTGCTGTCTTTGCACAATGAACAATGGTTCTTTCTCATTTTTTTGCTTGACTGAATAGTCATAGCATTTTGGACCTTGGCCCTGTTGTATTCTTTCCAGGAATAAACTCACCTCTTTCCAATCTTCCTACCCATGATGAAACATTTTGATCTTCAGCTATCAAAAGGTGATCATGAAAGCAAGGCGGCTTTACGTCACATTTTTTAGGTGTCTCACTTCCTTCTTGGGCAGGACAAAGGTCTGGGGTGTTATCTATGGCTGATTTTTCCAGTCATCACGATGAAGTATGGGAATGAAGTGGCCTATACTGAGGACTTATCAGAATGTTCAGTGAGAATGTAGAACATGAACCAAAAACCTGGGAGCTGCTAAGCCCAAGGTTCAGAGTCCAATTCACTTTCTTCCTTCGCACTGCCTTACCTCCTCCTTTTCTAGCAACAGAAGTCTGTCAGGAACTACACACCACAAGGGTACAGTTGTCACTTCAACCTGGTTTGAGGTGTGTGAGCAGAGGTCCCTGCTAAGCAGAATTGGGCCCCTGCTCAGAGTGATATTTTTAAGACCCATTTGGAGCCCTTTGAGGATATCGTTTTCAAATTTTTCCTAAAAACAAAACACCTCCAAATGTAAGTGACTTTTTCAATAGTTTTTAATATTTGCAGTACTAAAGAAGCCGTACTCTAGGGAAGCATGATAGTACACACTGGTAATTTCAGCACTTGGGAGATAAAAGCAGAAGGGACAGCGGCAGTTCAAGGTCATCCTCAGCTATATAGTGAATTCAAGATGGAGCCTACAAGAGACCCAATCTCAAACACACAAACACAAAGGCAAAGAGGGACAAATAAAATGGAGGAATGAGTAGCCTCAGAAAAAGTATCAACTTCACAGAGTTCGATAGTAAATTTGATGTACAGCCATTACAACTGAGGACCGACATGTGCCGAGTCCCATAAAAATCTAGCTGTGGACTGAGCAGGCTGCCTAGAGTAGAGCGCCTAAGTGCCCACGTGTAGAGCCTCACTGCTACAACCGGAGCCCACACAGCTCAGGTTGAGGACCAGGCCCGCTTAGTGCTGAATCCACTCCCTGGCCTGCCCATTAATTGGTTGGACTCGACAGCCGATGAGCTTGCCCAGCGTCCAGTGTGTCAGCCCAGAACTGCTCATAGATCAACAGCCCACTCTCACCTGGCCAGGCCACTCAACCCAGGCTCTGCAACAGCCGCTGTTGCTGATGCTCAGCAAGACAAAGGCATCTATCTCCATATGGGCGAACCCCAATGCCAGACAAATAACAAAGAAACCCCAGAAGAGACCTGCACCAAGAATGCTAGTTCCATAGTGGAAATTACTTAGAGGTAAACTCCAGACAGAGAATTCCAAGATGCAATAATGATAAGCATAGTCAGCAAATTTAATAAGACCATGATCAAACGGCTGGATGAAAGAGGAATAACAAAGAAGGAAGAATTAAAATGGATGAGACATGAAATTCTAAAATGATTAAAATAAAAAGTAGGAGTAAGATGTAGGGATACGTCTGAGTAAGAACCCAGTGGCCCAGGAAATAAGACTCAGCAATTGGTACCTCGTGAAATTAAGAACAATTGTACAGTTAAGCAAACCATTGAGTCAATAGACAGCAATCTATAGAATGCGATAAAATCTTCACTCTCTGTACATCTGACAGAGGTTTAATATCTAGAATATACAAAAAAGTCAAAAAATGAAGCAATAAAAAGTCAATTAACCCAGCCATAAAATGGGACAGGGAACTGAACAGAGAGTTCTAAAAGAAAGAAATATAAATAGCCAATAACATCTAAAAAATGTTTAACATCTTTAGCCACCAGGGAAATGCAAATTAAAACTGCTTTAAGGGACTGGGGAGATTTTTCCGTGGTTAGAGAGGCCTGCCTGCAAGGTCTGCTCGCCCAGGTTCAGTTTGCCACATAAAGCCAGATGCACCAAGTGGTACATTTGGAGTTCGTTGGCAGCTGCAAGAGGCCCTGTCATTCCCATTTATTCTTCCTCTCTCTTTCACTGTCTCTCTTCACAAATAAATAAAATAGAATAAAACAACTTTGAGATTACGTCTCATTCTGATCCAAATGACTATCATAAAAAAGCATCAAATGACAACAAATTCTCACAAGGGGAAAGACAAACCTTCATCCATTGTTAGTGGGAGGGAAAACTTGTACAACCACTATGGAAATCAGTATGGAGATTTCAAAAATCTAAAAATAGATCTCCCATTTGACACAGCTATTGTACTTCTGGGGATGTACCCTAAAGACTCTACTCTTTACTATAGAGATACTTGCTCTAATCACAATAGCTAGGAACTTCAACTGATAAATGGATAACGAAGATGTGGTACATATACACAATGTAGCACCATTCAGAGTTAAGGAAAAATAAAATTATGAAATTTTCAGGAAAATGGTTGGGCCTGAAAAAAATTATACCAAGCAAGGTTACTCAGGCTCAGAAAGCCAATGAATTTTCTCTCAAATGTGGATCCTAACATTAAAGTCATCTAATTTGTTTATCAGTTGTAGGAAGCGGCAGTAGTTCTGGTTAGGAAGCTGCATCGAGGTTTGGAGAGAAGAGAAGCAGAAAGGAACAGAAAAGGGAAACAATAAGCAAGTGGAGAGGCAGAACCCAGGGGCCTGAAGGGGAGCAAGAAGGGAGCATTAGGGCTGGAGAGATGGCTCAGCGGTTAAGGCACTTGCCTCCAGTGCCTAAAGCCCCGGGTTCAATTCCCCAGGACCCACATATGTCAGACCCACAAAGTGGTGGCTCTGGTGCGCTCTCTCTCTCTCTCTCTCTCTCTCTCTCTGTATCTCTGCTTGAAAAATGAATAAATAAAATATTAAAAAAAAGGGAGCATTAGTCTTGCTGGGAGCAAGACTAACGGAGGGAGGGGGGATAAGATAACACAAAACTAATGATGGCATGACTCTGTACAATAGGAATCTACCTCTTTTTTAGCTACAAGACATAACTCTTAAAAATACAGAGATAGAAGGAGAGAAGAACACCCTGCAGGAGTGAAGAAAGTTCTTTTCCTAAAACCATAAGTCATTGCTGATAAATCCCAGTGACAGAATTGAGGCCTCCTCCACAATAAACTATTTGTCGGGAAAGCTAATGAGGCCCCCAAAGTAATGCAGGCCATTGCCAAAGCACTTAATTACCCACCAGATTTAAGTGTAATAGACACTTGGTAAAGACACCACAGGCAGTGGTCACGGGACATTGAGAGAGCATGCTGGAGCTAAAATGGAAGACAGCTCTCAATGCTGGAAAGCTCTATGGGAGGTTGCTGGGGTATTAAAGTCACCAACAGTGTAAACAAGTAATGGCTCTTATAGTCTCCAACAGCAAACAATCAGGCAAGAAACAACCACCATAGAAATAGTGGCACTTAGGTTATGGGGTGATCAATGTGTGATGATTCGATGTGAGCCTGCTGAGTGGGAAGGAATTCATGCTTTGCACTGAGATGTAGCAGGTTACAGAACTTAGAGGGAAGCTTCCACTGTTCTTTGGCTAAAAGGAGAGATTCTACCCATCAAAATGTCTTCTACATGTCTCCGTCTAGCCCCTCTGATCCATGTTGCTCTCACTCTTGGTTAGAGAATCTGGTTTTTAAAGATGGCCATGAATACCGGGGAGATCCAGGACCCATTAGAATAACAGGGAATGAGAGCTGACTGCCTGGTGTGAGACAAGTCTTCTGCATCACATCTGCCAAGGTGAAGGAAACAGAGGAAGTGTGGACCAAATATAGGGGCTACCCTCACTGCTAGCCTAAGATCCTCTTCCAGGTAGATGGTGGCAGACGCTGAGAGGACTCAAAACCAATCAAAGCAAGAGCTCAGCACTAAGAGACATATACTACGCTTCCTGAGACCTAGGAAACATTGTGGAAGAGGGGGCAGAAAGAATGTAAGAGTCACAGCATAGGAAGGTACACTCTGAGGCATTGTTCCCTCCACCCCACAGAAACTGACTGTGTATTCATCACCACACGGTGATCACCAATTACCAATAACCCCACTGAGGAGGGCCCTCAGTGGAGTGGGAATGGAGGAGAGGAAACAGTATGAAATATGACCAATTTGTAATATGTTCATATGTTAAAGTACTCAATTAAAATGAAATTTAAAAATATTTAGATGTGCCAACCATGCTGCACTTTTGAAGGAGGTGTTATATTTTGTCTTAAATTAAAAATCTCTTTCTCTCTTTTAGATATAGGGTATCTAACCCTAAAACTCGGGCTAGTTTTGAACTCAAGTCAATTCTCTTGCCTCTGCATCCCAAGTGTTAGGATTATAGTTGTGAGCCACCGTGCTAGAAAAATACGTCTTAATCCACTTAAGTTTTCAGAGACAAGAATAGAATTAAACATTCGAAGAATATAGCAAGTCTTTATTGTTTTGGAAGATCTCTTCCCAAATCGTGCAGACAAAACTCATCTCAAGTCTCAGCTATGAGAGAAAGTATCTCCAGTGGGTTCAACAATGTCCTGCAAGTAGGGGTGTGTGTGTGTGTGTGTGTGTTGTGTTGTGTTCTAGATGAAAATTTCTAACAACTCAGACTCTGATTGTTTAATTTCCACTTTAGATCATTATTAATAAATATCCTGAAGAAAAGGCAAAACTCTTAAACATTTTTGTCTATTGTATTAAGAATATGGAGACAAAGAATATAAAGATGCACTTGGTTTTCCTGATTCCAATTTTGTATTAGAAAGTCATATGTGCTCTCATCTGTAGAAAAGGTTTCATAATAAAATCATCGCAAAAACAATAAGCTGACAGAACATGAGCCAAATGAAAACAAAAACCAAACCCCCAGGGCTGGAGAGATGGCTCAGCGGTTAAGGCACTTACCTCCAGTGCCTAAGGCTCCTGGTTCAATTCCCCAGTACCCACATAAGCCAGACCCACAAGGTGGTGGCCCTGGTGCGTTTCTCTCTCTCTCTCTCTCTCTCTCTCTCTCTCTCTCTCTCTCTCTCTCTCTCTCTCTCTCTCTCTCTGTAGCTCTCTGCTTGAAAATGAATAAATAAAATATTTTTTTAAAAAAACCAAACCCCCACATGCTGAACAAAAGGGGTGTGATTTGAATGAACTTATTAAGTGGAAAGATTCAATACTAAAATGACTGGCAATGAAACAAAATAATTTAAAAAATAATATAATAAAATAATGTTTGCCAGTGAATTAGTTTAAAAGTTAATACAGGTTGAACTGGAGAGATTGCTCAGTGGTGAAGGTGCTTTCCTGCAAAGCCTAAGGACTTGGGTTCAATTCCCCAGTACCCACATAAAGTCGAATGCACAAGTGGCCCTTGTGTCTGGAGTTTCTTTGCAGTGGCTGGGGGCCCTGACACCTCATTCTCTTTCCCCATGCCCACCTTTTTCTCTAACACTCTTTTTATTAAAAAAAAAAGATTAATACAGGTTAATTACAATGGAAAAATAAATTTATTTTGGCCTATTGTATTCTTGATATGGTTTGAAATATACATATTTGGTTTTTGTCCCCAGTTTCTGGTCAGAGATTCTAAAGCTTTTTAATTTCCTGAATAATTAGCATGTTAGCTACATCTCTTGTTTTATATTTTGCTCATGACTCCTGAACCCTTATCGCCTAAGTCCTTTAGAATTTCTGGTGTGATATGAGTATCTTGAATCCTAATAAGGTGACTCTTGATGGGTTTCTAGATGAACTGGTCATTAATTAATCCACTCAGTGAAGGGGAGTCTGTGACAGAAACTGGGATTTCAGGATAAATTACATAGGGAACCAATATCTTAGGACACCAAAGAGAAACTCACTTTACAAGTGATTTACAAAAGCTACCAGCAATAGAATCCAGCCAACTCGGGAAAGTGTATCTCAGTTAACCTATACTGATCCCACTCTCCGATGGAGATTCTGTTTGTATTTTTCAGAAGGCTCCAAGAGAGCTGTGGCTCCTCCAACCCTACCATTGAGCCACAGGCCCACAGCTGTCTTCCTGGCAAGAGATGAGCCGCCCCAGACCTGCGTGGAGGATCCACATGGAAGCCCGCAGGCAGTGATGGGATAAGCAAGAGACCTAGAACCACAGCCAGTCGATCAGCCCAGGATGAACCAGCGAAAGAGACACCAACGATTTTAAACACAACCTCAAGCAGAAGTACAGAGGCTCCTAAGGCCCCAACAATAAAGCAGCCTTGATACTCACCCGCCATGACTCCTAGGCTATCCATAATCCCCTACCCCATGGACTGATCCAGACTGCCCACGGAGGAGGATATCCAGCTGAATGGGGACATGGAAGAAGGAAACAGGGGAATTGGAGACATCAACACATTATTCCCTTATTAAGTGTATCTAATTATGGATAATAATAAAAAAAGAATTTGAGACCAGCCCAGGCTACATAACAAAACCCTGTCTTAAAAAATTGTTCAAGGGTTGAAGAGATGGCTCAACAGTTAAGGTGCTTGCTTTCAAAGTCTAATGACCTGGGTTTGATTCCCCAGGACCCAAATAAAGCCAGATGTACAATGTGGTGCATTTGGAGTTCATTTATAGCGGCTGGAGGTTCTGGAACACCCATTCTGTCTCTCTATCTCTCTCTGCCTGCGAATAAGTAAATAAATAAGTAAATAAATAATCCAATAAATAGATAAACAAAAAAGAAAGAAAAACCATGCCATGGTAAAAAATTGCAACCTCCAGCCCCATCTTCCTCTTCTTTCTAGAGAGAGATTGCAGATTTAGTTCACAGCCTTATTCTCCATAACACTCCCTGAGTAAGAGAGTTTGAAAGCTTCCAGGATGGTAAACATATCACACAGTGGCATATCCAACTCCATGAGGAGGTCAGGGCCCTTCCAAATTGTGCCTTATGGATTTCTTTATCTGGCTTTGCATCTTTATCACATACTTTATTATGTGACAAACTAATTAAAGTAAGTGTTTTCTTGTGCTCAATGAGATCCTCCAACAAATTATTGAACCTGTGGAGGGGATCACTGGAGCCTCTTATTTATATGTAGCCAAGTTAAACCAAAGTAAAGGGTAATGTGGTGTCACATTATTTACAATGTCATCTGAAGTGAGGAAGAACCGTCTTGTGCACTGAGCCCTTATCTTTAGAGTCTGTACTAATTCAAATGAGTGTCAGAATTGAATTGAATTGCAGGACATTTATTAAGGTTCTTCAGGGAGGCAGAACCGATAGGTTATGCATATAGCAATAGATTGGTATATACAAGACTAGTGGATTGAATGCCAGGCCCCAAATAGACTTGTGTTTGAATGCCTAAGCCTGAGTTTACGGTGCTCTTTCAGAAGGTTATGGAACCTTTTGATAGTGGACACTTCCTAAGGAAGTGTGTCATTGAGGTAGACCTTGAGGGTTATTTTAGCATGGCTGTTTCACTTGAAGTTTTCTTTCTGTACTTTTATTTATTTATTAATTTATTTGGTTTTTCGAGATAGGCTCTTGCTCTAGACCAGGCTGACCTGAAATTCACTACGCACACTATATAGTCTCTGGGTGGCCTTAAACTCATGTTGCTCCTCCTACCTCTGCCTCCCAAGTGCTGGGATTAAAGGCATGTGCCACCATGCCTGGCTCTCTCTACTTCTTGCTGATGATGAAAATGTGATTCTGGCTTTCTGCTCCTGCCATGCTTTCCCTGCCATGATAGACTCTGGAACTTAAGCCAAAATAAACCATTTTCTTCCCTAAATTGTATCTAGTCAAGTATTTTGTCCCAGCAATAAGAAAATAACTGATACAAGGCTCTGTATATGCTATAGTTTTGAGGGGAGGGAACTAAAATCCAAACAATGATGGAGGCTTTTAAATCTTTATTAGTGTTTCTGCTGGAAAGTTATCATAGGGAATAATCAGTTCAGTGATTATTCAGTGACATGTCGTATTGATAAAGATAACTCCCCCTATGTGCCAATGCTAAAGCTATTCTCTTTATGCATTTTCACCTCTTGAACATTTGCACTATAGGTGATGTACCAAGCTAGCCATATAAACATGTGCAGTGTTTTGGAGCTGCAAAGAACATTAGCAGTTATTAGTCTAGTTTACCACTAAATAGAATCTTAATGGACTTCTGCATATTTAAAACTTGTTAGAAGTTAGTGATGTCCTTTTTCTTATGATGAGATGGGCATTAACAGAACTCTAGAAGAGTTTTCTTGTCCTTTTTTAAAAATCAAATATCAAAAATCAAAGCCACGAAATATTCTTTATTTTCTACTTTACTTCTGGCCTTTAGCCAAAGGTGCTTTTGGGAAGGTGTGAGTAGTGATGGGATCCAAGACAATAAAGCTTGCTTGAACGTGGGACACAACAAAGGAGTTTCCATTATAGTCTTACATCTGTGTCAGGAAGGAAGTGACTGTTCCTGTAAGGACCAGTGGCTTGGAATGGTAGGTCTGATGTATTTTCATACTTTTTTCAGAGCAGAAAATTTGGGGTCCATTGTGTGTGTTAATGATGACACTTTCTAGCTCATTCAGGTGAATCCCTCCTCACCAGCAGAAAGCAGATTGGCAGTCTCCTGACAAAGAAGGCTGAGCAAAGTATTTGACAGGTTTCATGTTTTCACCTCCCTCAATGATTCTGGTAAGAATTACATCCTCCATCTACAGAAGAGACAACAATGCTGCCCAAATATTATTTCAAGCATTCCCTTAACTTTCTTAGCCTACTATCAGGTAAACTGAAGGCATGTGTCTGTTTTGGGCCATTGGATTAGTAAAAGAGGGACCAATTGGTTCTTCAGATAAAAGTTTGAATGGGCTCTTTGCATTCTTGCTCTGTGCAGATACCCCAGGACCCACGTTGGAGGAAGCTTCACCAGAAGCAGCTGTCCCTCCCTGAATTTCAAATGAGCAGTGGCATGATTTTTCCTGTTTTTTAGACACAGAGACTTTGAGACTGTTAATACTTTGTTAGAATAGACCAGCTTAACCTGAATAACGAACTGCCCAACTCTAAGATTTAACTCTTATGTGGGAGCTGAAAGCCCAAGGGGAGCATAATTAGGTCCTTTCTATGTCACCCTTAGTTTTGTTCATTTTAGCCTATTGGAAAATTTTTGAGGTACTAAAGATTTGCTGAGGAAATTGCATATCTTTGGATAAAATGAAATTTTGGTTTATGTATTAGTTTCAGTTATCAATGTGATCTTATTACCTTGAAGCAAAATCGACTATCTGCTGAAGAAAAATGAAATAGATAACCAAATTGAGGCTACATGATTAAAACATTATACTGCCTGGGCTATCGGAGGTTTGTTCAGGAAGTTTTTCCCTATTCCTTTCTCATAGAGAGGTCCCCCAATTTTTTCTTCCAGGGTTTTCAGAGTTTCAGATCTTATGTTGAGGTCTTTGATCCATTTGGAGTTGATTTTTGTGCATGGTGAGAGGAGAGGGTCTAGTTTCATTTTCTCGCAAGTATTTATCCAATTAGTCCAGCACCATTTGTTAAAGATGCTATCTTTATGACAGTTAAAATTGTTGGCATCTTTGTTGAATCTGAAGTAACTATAGTTACTTCAGCTTAGGGCAGGGTCTTCAATTCTGTTCCATTGGTCTATCTGTCTATTTTTGTGCCAGTACCACAACAATCACTTAACCAATTGGATCTCATCAAGCTAAAAAGCTTCTGCACAGAAACAAATACCATACTCAAAGCAAATAGGCCACCATCAAATTGGGAGTTAATCTTTGCCAGCTACAATACAGATAGAGGTCTAATATCTAGAATATTCTAAGAACTCAAAAAACTATCAAACATCCCTCTCACAAAATGGGGAACAGAACTAAATAGGGAATTCACAGAGGAAGAAATACAAATGGCCAACTCCCATTTGAGAAAATGTTCAATGGCATTAATCATCAGAGAAATGCAAATCAAAACAATAATGAGATCCCATCTAACTTCAGTCAGAAGGGCAATCATTAAAAACTCTACTAACAATAGATGCTGGCGAGGGGGAAAATGGGACCCTCATTCACTGCTGGTGGGAATGCAAAGTTGTAAAAACCACTATGGAAAGCAGTGTGGAGGCTCCTGAACAGGATGGATATAGAGCTACTGGCAGACCCAGCTATCCCTCTACTGGGCATCTACCTCCAAGTTTCTTCCAAGAAGTACAGAGACATTTGCTCAACCTTGTTTATAGCAGCTCAATTCATAAAAGCAAGGAATTGGAATCAACCCAAATGCCCATCGCTGGACAAATGGATATCAAAGTTGTGGGACATATAAACAATGGAATTCTATGCAGCTGAAAGGAAAATGACATAATGAAATTTAAAGAAAAATGGTTGAACTTGGAGCAGATCATTCTTAGTGACCACACACAAGAGCAGAAAACCAAATGCCATATATTTCCCTCATATGTGATTCCTAACCATGTTAAACCGGAACAATAAGAAAATCCCAGACAGACACCAATGATTTTCAACGCAACCTAAAGCTGAAGTACAGAGTCCCTTAAGACCTCAACAATAAAGCAGCCTTAAGACTGACCCACCATTACTCAGGGAACCAAGTGGAAGAGGGGGTGGAAAGATTGTAAGAGCCGTGGTGGGGGAGAACTCCCAGAGACATTGATCCCCTCAGTAACAACATCCAAAGGGTGGTGGTGGAACCGGGTTGACTCCTATCCATAATCCCCTACCCCATGGACTGATCCAGACTGCCCACGGAGAAGGATACCCAGCTGATTGGGGACAGGGAGGAGAGAAACTGGGGAAATGGGGATATCAACTCATTATCTGTTCATTAAATGTATCTAATTATGAATAATAATAATAAAATAAAAAAAGAAAAAGAAAAAAAAAGAAAATCCATCAGCGAACAGGGAGTTTGTAAAAAGCAATAGAATGAATTTGGGGGGGGTTGATGGGAGGGTGGGTGGAATAGAAGGGTGGGTGGAAGGGAGGGAGGGGGACTCCTTTATTAAACTAAACTAATAATGAATTGACACCATAAAACCCTACTTTTATACAGTAAGCTACTGAGGAAGCTGAGGGCACCACCTGGTACAAGGGGCCATGAACAGAATGGGAGGAAGCCTAACCTCAAGAATAATTGCTCAGGCCTGCATCTCCCTGTCCCAGTTATTGGTTCCTTTCTACACTGAGCTGTTGATCAAAGAGACTCACGAGGTCCCCAAAATGTGACAGACTTCTGTCAAAGCTCTTGGATACCTGCCCCAGGCCTAAGGTAAGACCCTATTGCTGAAGAAATCACAGAGTGTCATCAAACACCACCAAGATATCCTGCTAGATCCAGAATGGTACCCAGCTCCCAGATGGCAGCATGTGCAGCACTGGAAGGTGTGGCATGAGCTGCCGGGGGAAATTGGTCAATGTGATTTGGAGAAAGCAGAGACCACGGATATGCAATATAGTCTGTTGTCACAAGACTGCTGAACACATGGCTTGTATGGAAGAGACCAGCAAGTCAAGAAATGCTCATCTGTGCAATAGTGGTGCTAAACTAAACTGATTGGCTAAGAGATCTGTTTAGTGGTAAGGAACCCTTAGCTGGAACTGTGATCCATGGCATAATCCTATGGGGACCAAGAACTTGGCTCCTAGGGAAAGTTCCCACTGCCAGAAAGCAACAGAGAGGCTACACCCATTAGGAGCTAGCCAAAATAGCAATGTTGTCTCATTTAACCTATATTGATCTCACTCTCCAATGGAGATATTCTGTTTGTATTTTTCAGCAGGTATTGAGAGAGCCAGGATAACCAAATTCCACCAAGACATTGGATAATGACTGACATCCTGGCAGGAGACAAACCACACCTAGCCTTCACACAGGGCCCAAATGAAACCTATGAGAATGTAACTAGACAAACAAGAGACCAATCACCACAGCAAGTCTGATAACCTATGAAAGGTCAATGGAAAGACACCAAGGATACTCATCACAACCCAGGACAAAGATCCAGAGATACTTAAGATCTCAACAACAAAGCAGACTCAAAACTCACCCACTATGACTCAGGGAACTAAGCAGAATAGAGGCAGATAGAACGTAAGAGCCATGGTGGGGGAGAATATCCAGAGACATTGCCCCCCTCAGCAACAATACACAAGGGGGAAGAAAAAAAAAAAGGAAAAACTTGCTACCTCTGGTGCAGTTCATACCCCCTAACCTATGGACAGACTCAGAATGTGCAGCAAGAAAGTACCCCAGTGGGTAGGGGACAGAGAGGAGGGAAATGGGGACACAGTCACAAGATTTGCTCATACAGTGAATAAACTTATTCATAATATAGATATTTTTAAAAAGGCTTTCTCTTGGAGTCTGTTATAGATGAAGCTGAACAGCCAGGGAGGCAGCTTTTTTGGAGAGATACTTAGAAGAGACATTACAAAAAAAACCCTTCTAGATCATATTAAATATATTAGCCATTATAATCTGATCATTATATATCTGTATATAAATTTTCTTGTATATGACATGACAATTACACATGTCACATGACTACTTTATTTAAGATTGAAAATAGTGACATAGATGGTAGTTAAAGAAACAAGAGCTTTCTACAGGTGTCCTAGAAGCTGGAATCTGCATTGTTTTCTGCTTTATGTCATGCTCTGCTGCATCATCACTATAAAAGCTCGCAATACCTGCGACTTCAGCTGCTCCAGTCATCTTGGTATATATCAGTGATTGAATGGCTGCAAAAAGAAAAGAAAAAGAAAAATGAATTTAAAGTTAGAATATAATGATTAATGTATTAAAAATTAAACAAATATCAATTTTTATGACACAATTTTGTCACCCTAGTAATTACATATGAACTTTGTCTACCGTTTTCTTTTTTTAGTGTTAGAATCTCAGGTTGTCTAAGCAATGAGATCTGGTTAGCTCACTGAAGTCATGACTGTGCTGGTTTGGCAGACTTCAGGCCATCTTATAGGCTGTTCCTCCCTCAGTCAAGCCTCCTTGGCCTAATCAGCTGTTAACAGGGATGTGGGGTAATATGGTACCTGTGATGGTTGGGTTTTGTTGTCAACTTGATCTTCTTAATTATCTTGGGTGGGTCTCTGAGGATGTTTACAGGAAGGGAGCCTCTCAGCAATGGGCAGGATGTAAAGAAGCTAGAGTTAAACATCCTTTCCTGTGTGGGCAAGGCAGGAAGGAAATTCCAGAGACTCAGGAAGCCATTCAGTCTGGGGAAGGGTTGCAAGACCCCACCCTAAGGCTATTTAAAGGGGAAGAATTTCTCTCCTTGTCCTCCTGCCTGTTTGCTGTTGTGTGTATGGTGTTGGTGATGGGTTTTTCTCTCTGCTTGGACCTGTGAAAGTGGGACCAGCCTCTTTCACTTTTTGGGGACTTCCCCTGGATCTGTAGATTGAATAAGTACTTTCCTCCCCCAAATTGTGTCTGGTTTGAAGAGTCATCCCAGCGGCGTGTGGCTGACTATGACAGTACCAAATAGCTGAGTGAGTGTGTCTGGAATCCCAGAGTGAGTTGTGGAGCTGGTAGTCAGAGCAGAGCCATTTAGTGAGAACGGTCATGTAGCCATTAAGGACTCCTTAGCAGTCATAGGCTACGCGTAGGAATTCTCTCACTTTGAAGTCTGTCATACTCAGAGAAGATAAAATGAACTCATGCCATTCACCTTTCCAGTACCAGTGGACACTGGTCTTTAGAGACCAAGGCCCTGAGCAGACCACCACAGGGTCTGAAGTCCCCTGATTCTTCTTAAATAGGAGATTTGCAAGTTATTTATGCTCCAGCTAGATAAATAAGGTGGAGGGTATCAGCTGGGCACACAGAGTGCTGGGATTTCTAAGATTTTATGTTGAAGCATTTCAGTGGCATTGGTTTAGACGTATCCACTTCTTTTTGTCCCATTCTTGTTATTGTATGTTCAGGGAGGTGACATATGTAGGTAGAAATAGCCTGTTACCTTTCCACTTGAAAACAGACCTCGAAAACCAGGCAGAGCCTCAAAAGCAGCCTAAAGAACTGTCTGCCTGATGCTCTCGTGCTTGTCCAGAGTCTATTTGGGGTCTGCATTTGAGCTTCTGCTTGGCCCTAGAGCTTTTCTTTCTCAATTCACTGTGTGTCCATGACATTCAACAGGACAGCCTGTTGAGCTGCCCGATTGCACAGAGCTTATTTTCGGAGATGCAACAGAGGCTGGCATCCCGGAGAGGAGGAGAAAGAAGGCTGTTTTTATTTTTATGCCCAGGAGTTAGTTTCATGGAAAAGCGATGCTCTGGTCATTTTCCCACTAACAGTGGATGTCATGGCGTGTGAGGAAGAAATGCATTCCTTCCTCTCCTCCACGCCTCCTCTGATAAAGCCCCAGACAAAAAATTTAAACCAAGCATTTCTTCTTTTTACATTAAAACTGCTCTTGAGTATGAATTATGGATCCAATTACTCTTACCCAGGGCATCTGAGGGGCTCCCAGGAGGCAGGGGAACAAAACTAAGCAACAAAGAAAGGAAAAAAGAAAAAAACAAAGGAAGCCAGGAAGTCCAGTATCCTCTAACAGAGAGAGAGAGAGAGAGAGAGAGAGAGAGAGAGAGAGAGAGAGAGAGAGAGAGAGGGAGAGGGAGAGAGAGAGAGAGAGGCTCTTTTCCCTTTGATGTAGCTATGTACATCTATTCTCTCTCTCTCTCTCTCTCTCTCTCTCTTCCAGCGCTGCGGTGCCCTGGGCCTCGGGAATACGTGGGGAGCTGCTGCCCCGCATTGTTCAAAAATAACGATGCAAACACAGGGCCTGGCACTCCCAAGACACCAGCTGTTCAGAGAACCTACAGGCAATGGATCTGGCATTGAGAGGAGGGGTGCAGAGCGGCTTCTGTGGAAAGTCACCATTGAATTTAGGAGAAGCGTAAGAGGTACCAGCTGGACTCATGGTGGCCCTGGCACCTCTAAAGGGTACCTGGGAGCCCTAGAAGTCTCTCATGCTAAGGGCAAATCTATAGAAGGTGATTCTCTGGTGGGTGGAAGTGTGGCTGAGCTACCTCCTACCTGTGGCCCCTCTGCTGTTCTTAGCTAGGCAGGGCCAAGGGGGTTCCTTTGACAGGTTTCAAAGAAAACTCTGGAGCTATGGAGATGGCTCAGGTGCTGGCTTGCCAAGTCTGCCATCTTGGATTCAGTTCACCACCCCCACATAAGGTTGACTGGGCACTTGGCCATTTGTTTGCAGCAGCAAGACACACACACACACACACACACACACACACACACACACACACACACCCCAAAAAAATCCTTTTATTTTTTTAAAAAAGAAAGGAAAAGCTGATTCTGGGATACAGCCTCCGCCAATCCAATATTTACCTGGAAAACACCTGTTGAGCATCTTCTGTGTGGTGGTGTGCATAGCGAGGTGGAGTTTCTCCTAAAACTGACCTGGCTCCTCTGGGCTCTGGTTTCAGGGCTTCTTCGTTCATCTCTGCAAGGTCCAGTTTTAGCAAGTATCCTGTTGAGTTAATTTAGTCACAATCTTTTATCCTCAATATCTGATTGTGATGCAGGATTTGGGGGTTCAGGAGGTGTCCCACCAGTCCTGTGAACCCCAACCTTTGGCTTCTTGCCTATTTTAACAAAGAATTGAGAAAACTGATTCCACGAAGGGTAAATTATAAGTTGTGGAGTTTCATTAGGGGAAAAATCATGAATTGTGAAGTTTATTCTAGAGAAAATTAAGATTCAGGGAGGAGGCAAGCCAAAAAACTAAGCCAGAGGATAATTCTCCTCATTGCCTGACTGGACAGAGAGAGGAGAGGCAGAAAGAACCTCCACCACAGAAAAATCTCTGGGGGTAAATGGACTCTGGAAGAGGCACGTACACCCACCTGTGTACGACAAAGCAAAAGAACCAAAATATCCCCATTCACATCAAAGGAAAATCATACATATAATCAAAGTGAGAAAGAACCTCAAAGCAAGACACATGTAGAAGAGAAGCAGGTACAACAAACAAACAAACAGTCAGGAAGAAGTGCTCCAAGCTGGGAAAGGAACAGACAGACTTGCAAGAGTGTTCTGGCAAGATCACAGCAAGGAAAGTAGAGACCTGGCCTATGTGGTTAATTTCCTTTTATGGATCAGACATCCAATTAGGGTGTGCCTTGTTATCAGATTCAACTGTATAAGGAAAGACCTGATTGGTTCATGGACTCAGGGCTGATCTAGAGAGGCTGATCTGAGAAAGAAGCAGAAGGTTCCTGCTGGGGAGTGTTGCCAGCAGCCATTTTGGATGGAATAGGATCAAAGCTAGTTACATTTTTGCCAGGATGGGTAGAATGACATCTTCTTGTTTCCTCTTTGGGCTTCTGTCCTTGATTAGCTGGCTGTAAAAAGCTTTCTTCCTCCTGTTTCTCTTTCAAAATGGTTCCTTATCATCAGGCATCCCCTGGTTATTATCTGATCACTTTGGCCTGTCTTTAGAAAGTCTTGTTAGGCTAACTGGCTTCCTCTGATATTTCTTCTTAGTAATTTATCATTTACTTATGATCTCAACTCTGCTTTTGTATATAAATTCCCACTATTCCCTAGCCATTTGAGTCAAGTCAATCTCCCATACTGAAAAACCTCTATAGGAGTGGTCTCTATACCTATCATGATGGTGCCAAATAAAGTCTGCCTTCCTGTCTTTAATAAATGTCATTAATAATGTTTTCCTTAACAGTGTGTATTGTGGTTGTGTCTATTGTTATGGATACTATTTTAAAAGTCTGTGTCTTGTCCTGCATTTTTTTTTTTAGTTTTGGTTTTCTCTGAACAAAGCATGCTTCCTATCCAAAAAATAAAATGAATCAAAAATGGTTTGAATGAAATAAAATGGCAAAGAAAATCAGAAGAATTCATTCCCATTCTGTTCAGCAAGTCATTTTAATGTCACATTTAAGGTGTATATCTCCCCTAGGAGAGCTCCACTTGAGAACAATTGGTAGACAAATCCCCCAGCTCTTGAATGATCTTTTTTGATAGCAAAAGCTTTTGGTGAATAATACAAATAATAATGGCAATAATCTAAAAGAGGTACTGGAAGATGCCTATGTTAAAAGAGGCAAAAAGTAGACATTTTTTAAAGCTATGTCTGGTCACTATACAAAAACCTGTCAGGTTCATGCTGTTTTTATTCAATTTCACAGTAGGGAGAAGATACTGTCTGCCTGCTTAAGAGAAACAAATTCAGGGTAGGTAGCACAATTGCTGACAACATCTCCTCAAAGGGAGACTTTTTCAGTGCAGCTGAGTGTATGGAAATTGAAAACAAATAGAGATGTGGGTGTATGGAAGCTAGGTTGGGGGGTGATTATATCAAGAAGTCAGATTTCATGGAAGGTTATGAGGGTGCATTTTTGAAAAGCAGCACAGAAATTGAATACAAGATTGTAGAATGCAGATCTCCCTAGCAGAACAGCTTCTGAGAGAGCTTTGTGCAGAGTTAAGAGCTCCACAGGGAACCTGGGGAAAAGGAACAATCTATTGAGCAAGGAGACCTGGATTCTCCACCCAGTTGTCACTACTTAGTACCTATGACAGGTCTTAATGAATATTTATTGAATGAATCTTTTGACCACACTGAATGGATTTTAATATTAACAAATATTATCCCATATTCATGTTATTGCCTAAAAGCCCAAGAACAAACTGTTAGTATAAAAGCTTTCTACCCATCCCCCTTCTCTTTCTCCCTTACCAACTTGGCCATGCTAACACTGAGACTCCGGGACTGTCTCTGGTATGGTAACTGAGGAGACCTCAGGGCTCAGAGGACAGACGGTCACTTCCCTCAACCCATGGCTCTGCATACTTCCCAAGGCCCCTCCCTCACTGAACAGGTTCTCACTTCTTCCCATAAAACCCTCTCCCTAGTCCACCCTCACTTGTCTGGTTATTCTGCTTCTCAGGGGCATGCATCTCCCTTCTTCTCCCCCTCCTTTTGTTCTGTCTTTCTCTGGTACACACACCTTCTTTTGATACAGGAACTTTGGGTTTCTTGTACACCAATAATTTGGGGTGTCAGTCTTAAGGTTTGCAAGCTCCACTGCTGTTCACCACCGTTGATGCCTTCTCTCTCCCAGAGGGCTGCAGGCATCATAGCTTTTTCCTTCTCTCTGTCAGCTGGTTAACAAGGAAGAGATTTCCTGTTCAGCTCCAGGTTGGTTTCTCAGTAACCTGCAGCCCAAGCGTATGTGGGCTTCAGCAATAGGGTCTTACCATCTCATTCTGGTGGGCAACCAAGAGCCTTGGCAATGGCCTGAAATATTTTGGGGGCCTCAGGACCCTCTCTAGCCTACAACTCACTGGAAGATATCCCATCCCTGGCACTGAAGTTTTTCTATTCGCAATCTATGGTTATGAGGGAGAACATGAAGAGTTTGGCTTTCTGGGCCTGAGTATGATCCTTTCCAGATACTGGTCTCTACCATATAGCAGTGTCTTTAGCATTCTCCTAGCATCATACAGTGTTGTATATCAGCGACCTCTGTGTCCTTGGAATATCTTTGGTCAATTTTCCCTGGTAGCTCATGTAACAGTGACTGTATAAGGAAGACCAGGTTGGCAGGTTACTATGGACCAAGACCAGATTTTACACCTTTGCTAGCAATCTTAGGTAAGGATCAGAGAGGCTGTCCTCTAGGAGAGGTTCAGACTTAATCTAGGACTCTTTCCTGGAGGGTGGGACATCCAGGTCTCTGTTTTAGTCAAGGAATAAAAAGCATTCACTTCTGGGGTTCTGTTATCCCGACTGCCCAACCAAGTTCTGTCTCCCATCACTGTCTCTCTTCTCCCTGAGCCCCTTCTCCCTCTCCCTGGTTACAATAAAGTCTTAGATACAAGAAGGTGTCTCCATTGAAACTTCCAAAATGTAGCACAACCAAACTGAATCTTCTTCATTTTCATATGGAGGTATTTTCAAAGAAAAGAAAACTGTTTAAGTCAGTAAAACCAACACTGGACCCTCAGGTTATTACTATGTAGTTTGTCTTGCTCACTGGGCAGAAGGAACTATTTGATTTGACAAAGTACCATGACAACCTAAAATGGTGGTGCAGTGGGGTGAAAGGAGATGCAAGGTAATGAAGAGGCCAAAGGACAGCACGCCAACGGTGTGCTGTGGAGAGGGAGATGGCTGGTGATTGAAAACAAGGCTCTTTTCTGCCCACTGAATATTTGGAATGTCCTTGCTGCTGGGAGTCTCTTTATGTTCTAGAGCAGAAATAAATCCACAGAGCTTCATGATTGACTGCTCATCAACCAGTGTATGGCACCATTTAATGGTCTACTGAAATGTTTTAAATATGTATTGTACAATATTAATATAAAAATGCTAAAGAGAAAAACTAATCCCTTATCCTAATAAACAGGTACTATACTTTTTCCTTTTCCACAGACGTGTGTCAGCTTTCTGATTGTTCTTTTTGACTAGTTGGATCATATATGGCAAGATTACCATATGCCTCCCTGTCCAGTTTGTTAGATGGTCTACATTTCCAGGGCTCTGCCCAGATGCCAAATATTTATAGCTGTCATTTGGCCTCTACCTTTCTTATCTTGCAGGATCCTGGAAGCCTGCCATTTCCTGCATTGTCTAGGTCCCGGGTTTACCTGACAAGGCCTATGCCACTACATATAAAGTTGATATAACTTATACAAACTAGATTTGTGGCAGAGTTCAGTCCTCAGAACCACCAAAAAAGTACATCAAAATTATAAACATTTATAAAATGTCTTAAAGCATGTACAAATGCACATGTATAAACTTTTATTATTCACATGTACGTATCAGTGTATTTAGGTCGGTAGTGTTGATCACAGCAGCCCTGTCTTCCTCGTATGTATTGGGAAGTACTTTGATCTGTTCTAAGGTGATATCCCGCCCATTTGCTCCATGTGGCTCCAGGAATCGGTGTGTGACACCCAACGGGGCAAATATCTGGTTTTGCTTAGTCATTTTCCTATTTCCAGATAGTCTAATAAAGCCTAAGTAAATATTTCATAATTTACAATACTTTGGGGAGGATTACCATTTCTTAATTAAATGGCCTTAATACTTACAGAAAAATCCCATGAGTGGGATTATGAAGGAAGGATTTTAAATTCATTTATTATGAGGTAGTGATTTAGACATTATTATAGATTACTAGAATGGGACAGAGGAAGGCTGCTATTTTCCCATGTTTATGGGACAGTGAGGTGACTATCCTTGTTGTGGGAGCTTTTGTGCGGATCCACTGGATTCTGTGAAAGCAAAATGATCATAGAGAATATAGTGTGAGTGAAAAATAAAGTACCTTGAGATTTATTTTATCACCTTTGAGTTGTTATGTATTATATTAACTGTATTCTCTATGGACTGACTGGATCATCTTTCTGATGTTTTAAAGAAATTTGTTACTTTTTTCTTTTTTTCCTTCCAGACATTATAACACTGAGAAAAGTCCTTTTGTGGCATTTGTTTGAATATACTGTTAAATTAACCAGTAAAGCCTATAGATAAAAAATTCTTTGTCTATTCTCTGGTGGCCACAGCTCCCTTTGAATGGTAGAAAATAGGTTTTTAGAGCCTGTAAGGTCATGGAGGCAGCAGGTGCTCCTTAACCGAAAATAGCTGTTCAGAGTCATGGCTTCTAGGAAAGCCCAGGAGAAGGTGAAGTGTTAGTAGAGCTGGGAAGTCATTGCCCAGTAAGCTCAACACCTCAGTAATAACCTTCGTGAGAAAATGGCAGTGGACTTAGAACTTGATTTTATTCTTTATGGATAGGAGTGGTTGGTTATACAGGTCATCAGAAAAGCAAAGGGCAGTAGGTTCCATGGTATTACACACTTTTAATCCCAGCACTGGGGAAGTAGAAGATGCAGAGTTGTGAGTTCAATGCCTGCCTGGACTGCATAAGGAGATACTCTTTTTGGGGGGTGGGTGTAGGGACAGAAAAAATAAAAGAACAGTGCCAATTTGAAGACATTAATGATTTGCCTTCTACATGCATACATACATGCAAGCATGTGATGCACACATATACATGGAATAAATAAATCTTTTAAATGTATTCTTTATCCCCAGGAAATTGGATATTTTTAGAATGTTTTCCAAAATTTTCATGAAGAGAGTAGGCTAAATTATGTTCACTCCCCAAATTCAAGATACAATTTCTCTTAGAAACAGTAGCTTTTGTAGACCAACTAGGAAGACTAAGCTGAATGTGAAAGATAACTTTCCCTAGACAGTTAGCATATATAATGAATGTGGAACTTTGCCAGAATGGAATCATTAAACCCAGACTGATCTCTCCTCTCTCATTGAGTAAAGTGGATTTTTTTAAACTTTTTTTTTATTGGAATCTCCAAATCAGGCACAGTTTTGGGGAGGAAATTATTTATTGAAGTAATAGACCCAGGGGAAGTTAAGGAAAAAGACTGGCTCCCTTTCACAGAAGCAAGCAGAGACAGAAACCCACCACCAGCACCTCAAGCAAGCAAGCACACTGTGACTCACAAAAATGTAGAACTGCCAGACTGGGTGTGGTAGCTTGAATAATGTCCCCCAATAGATTCAAAAGTTTATTATAATTATAAATTGTCTCCAGCCAGTTCTGGCTGGAGGAGGTGTGTCATCTTGGCCAGATCTTAGTGTTCAGCCCTAAGGTATTTCTGGGGTGGGTCTGGAATTCTAGCTATACATATGCAAAAAGCAGTCTGAGCTCAAGCCTGGAGTTCCTTTTGTTTGCTAGTTTTGGAGTGTAATTACTTGAGGTGCTGGTGGTGGGCTTCTGTCTCTGTCTCTGCTTGGATCTGTGAAAGGGGGACAGCCTTTTTCCTTAACTTCCCCTGGGTCTGTTACTTCAATAAATAATTTCCTCCCCAAATCGTGCCTGGTTTGGAGATTCATCCCAGAGGCGTGGCTGACTATGACACTGGGGTTCGGCTTTTCTTTTGCATATTTATCCCTAGTATTTTACATCCAATTTAGAAAGGGTGTCATGACCCCAGGAGGCTAGGCCAAAGTGACACTTCCTCCAGACAGAAGGCTGAAGGCAATTCACAAATATAATAAATTATATTGGGGGACATTTACTTAAAACTAGCACAATCCACCCCGGCCCCCAATAGAATTATAATTATCTATATTATGTTTAGTCTAACTTTAAAGGTCCCACAGTCTTATCTGAAAGTTAAGATTGTCTTTTAACTTTAAATTTTGTAAAATCAAAGCAAGTTACAAACTTTTAGCATATCATGGGACAGAGCAAACATTTCCAACTGTATTGAGGCATAATAAGGAAAGAGTGGGCCAATGCAAACTCAAACATCAGCAAACATCCACATCTGCAGTTCAAGTCCCACAGCACAGTGACAGTCTCTGGATTTTTCAATTTTGTCCCTCCAGCTTAGCTGAGTTGCTGGGAAAACTTCCACCCCGAGCCAACAGTGCTCCACGGTAGCCCTTGCACAGTCCTGGTATGTCCAAAACATCTTTGGGTCTCCATTGCAAGCCATGGTCCACCTTCCAATAGCTTCACTTGCCCACCAGGGACTTCACACCCTGTTTCAAATACAGTATTTCAGCAGCAGCGCCTGGAACCCTGCGCACTTCCTGACCCACTCCACGCATGCATTCCTCATGCTTCCAAAAGCAGTACCAGGTATGCAGGACACAGCCATGTTGTTAATTCAGGGACAAAATAAACATGACCTTGAAGAGCAGATTTCTCATTTCCTTCTGTCCCCTTTGTCTGTCTCCTGAATCACTAGTCATGTTTACTTACTGTTCAAGCTTAACCTGATTAGGGGCCACAGATGAGGGAGAATATGTGGTGTTTGTCTCTCTGTTCTTGTGTGAGTTCACTGAGTATGATCTGTTCCAAGTCCACCCATTTTTCTTTGAATAAACTGGATTTTTTAAAAAAATCAATATTTATCCTGCCTTGTTTTGGCACAGTAAAGTTCTCTGATGAGTATGCGTGTATAACGTGTGTGCAAATGTTTGTGGTATACATGACTGATGTACATGTGAATGTGAATATATAAATGTGTATACTTTTAGGTGCAAATAAGAGCTGAGGAGTTTATCATTTGAAAATGTATCTAATTTCTATATGACTAGTTAGAACACAAACCTGTTATTTGTATTCTTTGGGTAAAACTTACATTTATGTTGAAAGTACAGTTCTTAAAACAGTGATTATAGTAGATACGTTTCATGAATTATATTTACAAATGTTTGATAATATCAGAAAATGTTTGCTTTCATTCCTTTATGGCTGTGAATTTCTTATACATGTAAAAGCATCAAGGTATATATAAAAGGCCAAGAAGGCTTCCTTTAAAGGAAAAATACCCATCCAGGCTTGTCTTTCCCTATTTTGAATTTCAAATTACTGCCGAAATGTCTTTTCAAAACACTAATTCCAATAGGTCACCTCCTACACATCTTTATGCTTCTGTATATAAAATTGGTTACTTGTCCACTTGGCTTCCTGCTTCCAGAGGATTTTTATTCAGTTACATATCCCTGCACTCAAAGGTCAAAGATCTGTGATGGCTCCGCTTCACAAGTGGGTGATGACTAACCTGGGCCCATTGCATTTCCACTTTCTCAATTCCTCTTCTGTCACAGGCATAGCGCGGAGGAGACCCATGTTGTTCCGATGGGGTCACTCTCAGGAGCCTTTCTTGCAATTGTGGGTGGAGACCTTCTTTGTGGGTAGAGATAAGGCAGATACAAACATAAGAAATAGTAGGTTTTTGTAGCCAGAATGGGAGCCAAATTTAGCAGAAGCTGATCCTTCAGAAAGTAAAGAAAATGTGTCATCAATGACTATTTGAACTGACAAATTTAAACAAACTGGATGCTCACTTTCTTTAGGTCTTTCTAGTTACATGAGTCAATAAATTCCCTTATAGCTTAAATTCAATTTTCTGTTATTTACAACAAAATGTCTCTTAATAGATAAGAAATTCTCATTATCTATACAGCAGAAGTTAAGGTTCTATTAGTCTTTGATATCAGAGAGTTTCTATTATTACCAAATCTAAGAATTTATACAAGCATATGATTTATCCCAAATCAAAACTATCATGTTACTTTGACCCATGTGGTAGTGGCTCAAATGTTTTCAGATAACAAGGGAATCATTGGTCTAAACACTTCAGTATTTTGGAAATTACAGTTTCAAAATCTGGATTTATGTAGGCCTCCAGGCTTGCTTTCTTCACCCTTGTCTCAATTATGTGGTGTCTCTTGCTATATGCTTTCTCTCCATGGTGATAACATACTGTGATCCCTTTGCTTGTGTCCTTTTAGGTCCCTGATCTATACTTAGTTCCAATGTTGCTCCCTCTAGGAAGCCTTTATTGATCTCACCAGAGATGACCAAGTGATCCCATAGCCTCCCTTCATACTATTTCCTTGGTATTTGTCATGCAGCTGTACTTACATGCATCTGATTTATTATCAGCCTTGAATCCATGAAGTATGAATATGAAATCTCTTATGTTTACATGCTAACTGCCTCCATCCGCTGTTTCTCTTTATATTTATTTTCCTATGTTCACCCCAGGTGTATCCCATTGCTACTTAGTGAGATCTTAGTCAATTTGTGCTGTTGTAAGAAAATACGACTGTGGGTAATTTATAAACAATACAGCTCAGAAGACTGTATTGATGAAGACACCTACGTATTGAGTGTTTGCTAAGAACTTCTCTGCTTCAGCCTGGTACCTGCAGCTCCATTCTCTGGAGGGGACCTCACATGACAGAAGACTGTCTCCTCTAGTCCTCTCGTATGGTGCTGATCTATTCATGAGGGTGGAGTCTCATGATTTAGTCACTTTCCCAAGGTCCTTCCTCCTGATCATACCACAGTAGAGTTTAGAGGTCAACATAAATTGTTACTATCCAGAACATTAATACTCAAACCAGACAAGACGTTTCTGTTTGTTAAAAATTATCTGAATTATTTCAGTTTGAGCTCCAATTTCAGCCACACACTGCTCAGGAGTTAGCTTCGACTGAGAAGTCCACAGGGGTCATAGTATGCTTGTCCTTCCTTGTTTCTATGTCTCTTTCTTGGCTCTGGTTTCTCCAGGATGTTAGGGATGAGAATATGGGTTGAGTGGAATAACACAGGGGGACTGACAAACCTCTCCAGGCTCATGTCCACATGTTGATGTGTCTCATTGGAGACAGAAAGAATGCTACTCAGGTCTATCTGGTTCCTTCATTACTAACAAAATGTCTTCTTTTGGACTCTACTAATGACCCACACGCCTAGTGTCTTTTCGATAGGCTTTCACTTAGAGGCCACTTGTGCAACCCCAGAATCTTAAGAATTCCCCTTAAATGCCTTGAAAATGAGAGGGTAGAACTTTGAGAACCAGAAGGTTCTCTTCTGCACCCACAGTGGGCTGTGCGGAACCAGGCATTTTTCTTGCAGACTTTAAAGTCATCCATGGGCATATGCAGGGGCTTTGTAAAACTCTCATTTTGGTAGGATTCAAAAAGACATAAAAGTATGACAGAATTAGCAAAAAAAGGTTAGATTTTTAAAAATTCATTAATGCAATTCATGCTATGTTTCAGGCACTGTGCTATGGACATAAAAACAATTAAACTGACTTCATGGAGCTCATTCTAGGAAAGAGACCAATTTGCAACCTAATAAATAGTCTACAGTGTGATAAAATCGGCACCAGAAATGCTGTTAGGCATAGATGAAGTTCAAGTGGCAGATTTTATGGGTGGGTGCGAGTGGTGGAATGATGGAAGGAAGAAGACATCCTACGGGGGATAGCAATGATGCATGGAATTTTCCATGTGTGCAAGAGGAGAAAAAACCCTAAGACACAGGAACTAAAACAGTATGTGTACCCGAGGATACTGAGAATAATTTCTAGAGATGAACTGAGAGAGAAAAACAGGGCTCAGACATTAATTATTACTGTTGAAATGATGGTTTGAGGCTCATGTCCTTTTACACACACACACACACACACACAACACACACGATAACGACTTCCATTCTGTGCTGCATTTTATGTCCTACCTATATAGGTAAAAAGATCACTGTTTTTTGCTAGTCCTTCTGGATATCAATTGGTCACCCCCCCCCAGAGGGTGGAAACTAAGAAATGAGGAAAGGAAGGTGTTGCAGTCAGCTTTCTAGTTGTTGCTCAGTGAGAACCCAAGCAAAAGTGGCTTGTGGAGGAATGGGTTTATTTGGCTTATGGATTCGAGGGGAGACTCCATCCTAGCAGGGAAAATGATGGCATGAGCAGAGGGGTGGACATCACCTCCGCCACAGCACTGCAAACAGCGGCAGGAAGGTGTGCCAAACTCTGGCAAGGGGAAGCTGGCTTATAAACCCCAAAAGTCCACCCCAACAACACAGCTCCATCGAGTTTGTAAAATCCAAACTGTCATCAGCTGAGGATTACCCAGACACATTCATTTGTTTGTGGGGGACACCTGGATCAAACCATAACAGAAGGGAAGAATTTATTGAAGTCAACACTGGAAAAGAGAAGGCCCGGGAGTCCCCTAGGTCTTTCATCATCATCGGGAGAAGGACAGGGCTTGGTTACAATAGAACTTGTCATATGCGGCTGCATTTCAGCCTGCTCTCACACAGCCTTTTGTCAAGGGAACTCTCAGTTGCATTCAGAAGAATGTTCAGGCTGATTGACACTGAGTAGCACGATTTAGGGAAGCAAATCATTAGAGCAGTTATTTGGGGGTGTCAGACTCTTGGTCTAGCTCCCTGGTGAGGGGACAAAGCCACTGCATCAGTGGATAGCTGACTTTGATATCATTTCTAGGAGAAAGAAAGCCAGTGCTGTATACACTTTGTCACTTAGGCATCAGAATTCTTTGGGTGAGAGGTATCCAAATTCTGGCTTCTCATGGAGTGAGTTCTTTGTGAATTTGGTGAGGGCATCTCCATGCTGCTTAGAATCCTGCCCTGAATCTAACTGGTTCAGTCTTCCATTTTCTCATGTCTGAAACCTCCAGGTGATAAAAGAACCCCCCCAGCTTCTGCCATTTGCTGCATTCAGATGAGATGAACACCAGACTCCCCTCCCAGAAGGTGTTTCTATATTTTCTAAAAATTAGTGTTGAGCTCCCCCATTCTTGGTTTGAGGGTGATGGCACCAAAAGCAATTTATCTTGATTTCACTCCAGATTTCTGTTACTTTCCTCATATATGTTAAGAAGGTAAGTGAAAATATGCGGGAATAGCGGGGTGTATCATTTAGTAATTTTATAGAACTTATTTATTTATTTGCAAGGAAAGAGAGAATGAATGAATTAATGAGTGAGTGTGCCAGGCACTGCAAATGAACTCCAGATACATGCACCACTTTGTGTATCTGGCTTTACATGAGGACTAAACCCAAGTCCTTGGGCATTGCAGACAAGCGCCTTAACTGCTGAGCCACCTCTCCAGCCCTCATTCAGTAATTTTTGAGTGAATGTTCCAACAGTTACTTTTTAGGCCTTGGCATTGAGTCTTCAAATGAAGAATTCTAAGGTAAGTAGAAAAGCAACATCCCACATTCTATTATATGCCTCAAGACTGAAGGTACAAGTTAAAAACACTGATAGGAAAAATATTTTAAACTAATAAATTGTTTAGAAATGCATAATATTTTATAAATTAAAAACAAATATACATTGTTTTGTAAAATTACTATTTTTCAGAAGTACTTTATTGAGTGAAGGGCAAAAGTTTCAAGTTCAAAGGCTTCAGGCAGATAAGACAAATGGACTTTGGGTAAAATGATAGAGAATGGTGGAGACTAGTGAATTGTAGTCCACTGTCCAGTCTGAAAGAGGTAGCAGGGTAACTGACACCCAGTTCCAAAGATTTCATTTAGTAAAAAGAAATATAGGCCTAATATTAAGATCTTACTGATAAGTAGAGAGTTAGAAATCCAGAGTTTTGTATACTGAAACAGTGGCAACCAATTTAATTAAAGACACTAAGCTCAACAGAAACCTTACAACTGGACAGACTTAATGATTTAACTAATAGTTTACCAACTCCAGGAAAGCGCTATATAATTTTAGATGTGCTGCTGATGGTGGTGATGATGATTCTCTTTCAAGAAATTCTAAACAATGCTCTAAAATGACACCTGTGGTCATTTTACTCATTCTTTTGAAACTTGGCTAACCTCTTTACAGCAATGGGGGGGTGGAAGCAATGAGTAGGGGGTGTAATTAACTGCAGAGTCAGATGGATGCAGAAGTTGGACAGCTCTCTAAGCTTGCTTATCTCTTCTTCAACCCAGGAAGCAGGGTGGGGAGACTATGGGGAATAAATGCCCAGTATCAAACAGGAGCCTAGCAAACAGATGAATGAATACTAACTAGCAGAACAGGCATGCTTATATTCAAGCCTATTTATCTCTACAAAATGATTTTAAATTCAATTCATCCATTTTCATTTGGGTGAACCCTATGTTATTGAAATACTTTTTGAAAAAATCTCAAGCCCAGAGGCTTTTATTCAAGTTTCATAAAGAATCAGCATTGCAGTGCTTTGAGAAATGTTGTCCCTGAGTCAATCTGTGTGGCAAGGCTAGAATAATGGTTATGTGATATGCAGGCAAAGACCCTTGAGGCAGTGATTCCGGATGAGAACTTTTTGTAAAATGTGAGCATCCAGACTGCTGGACAAATGACTTCCAGCAGCACTGCTTTTATTTGATTAGCTTTTTCTTTCCCTCGCACCTTCTCTTTTCTCTTTCTCCCTATCTCCTTCTCTTCCTCCCTCTCCTTCTCCTCCTTCTCTTTCTCATTATGCTTTGAGACAGTCTTCCTTTGTAACTCAGGCTGCCCTGGAGCTCATAGCAGTCTTCCTGTCTCAGACTCCCAAGTGCTGATGTTATAGTCAGCTTTCTAGTTGCTGCACAGAAAGAACCCAAACAAAAGCGGCTTGTGAAGGAATGGGTTTATTAGGTTTACAGACTCGAGGGGAGACTCCATCCTGGCTGGGAAAATGATGGCATGAGCAGAGGGCTGGACATCACCTCCGCCACAGCACTGCAAACAATGGCGAGAAGGTGTGCCAACCACTGGCAAAGGGAAGCTGGTTTATAACCCCCGTAAGCCCACCCCCAACAACACAGCTCAAGTGAGGTTCCAATTCCCCAACTGCCATCAGCTGGGGATTGAGCATTCAGAACACATTGATTTGTTTTGGGGACACCTGGGTCGAACCCTGACAGCTGAGATTTCAGGCATAAGCGCCACTGCCCTCGGCAGTAGCTTTGTTTCTTGCAGCTCTTTCTTGTCTTGGAAATCTATCCTGTTTGCTTTGGATACAAAGCTTTCTGGATGTGTTTGCTTTAATAATAGCAGCTCTGGAGGCTGTTTACTTAAGATTTTTTTCTCTATCGGATTAGAACTTTTCTATTATCTACTCTCCTCTCATTTATAATGTGTGCATGTACACAAAAGTTACAGGTGAACAGACCTTGTTTTAGGCTTGGAGGTGATCCAGGGCAGACCCCACCTCCTGATTCCTTGGTAACATTGGAAAGTGAAACATCACAACCACCCTCTCTAGGATTTAAAGTGCCATACAAAAGGGAGGAGCCACCTCCTGGCCAGAGGAACAAAATCTACTGACGGAGGTTGGACACTAAATTCTGGTCCCTAAGAGGCAATTCGTGCTAGGGAGGTGGCTCAGCAGTTACAGGCGCTTGCTCATAAGCCTGCTGGCCCAGGTTCAGTTTCCAAGCCTCCCACATAAAGCGGAATGGCATTCGTTTGCAATAGCAGGAGACCTTGGTGTGTGCACAGGCAAATAAATAAAGTTTAAAAAGAGAAGAGTTAATCCAACTGGAGTTTGTCAATCACTCACTTGGTCAAGAAACCATCCCTTATCTAAATACATGCTAAAGAACTGGGAAGCATAGTTATTCCCTTAATGAGGTCATGTGCTATATACCTCCAAAGCCCTTTCCTCAGTGCAGTTGCTTACAGAACCTCTTTGCTGAGCCTGCCCACTTCTCTGAGTTCTAACAAAATGTAACTTTTCAAAAATTTTTTCTGTTCTTTGGAGATTGGCTGACATCCTAATCCTAAGAGGTAAGCATGTTACCTCCAATTTGTTCACCTTTTCTCAATAAATCTCCTCGGCTTCACTAACATACCTAATTTATTGTGGTTGCAAGACAAAGGACTCCACAATATGAAAATCTGAAACACACACACACACACACACACACAGAGAGAGAGAGAGAGAGAGAGAGAGAGAGAGAGAGAGAGAGAGAGAGAGAGAGACAATTCTTGAAGTGGCTGGGGGAAAGGGGAAAATGTAAGAAAACATATATTTTTTAAAGAAATCACAATTCTTTATTAGGTCTGAATTCATCTGGTCATATCATTCTATTTTGTTGGAAAATCACTTGGACAAGGAGTAATGCCTTTAGCTGCATGTTTAGCTCTAAAACGTCTGTACTGATTTTTCTGGCTGATAAGTTTATTAACTCATTCAATTGATATTTCTTAGACCTCCACGTGTCAAGATATTATTTGAAGCAAAATTGAAGACATTACTAGATTTGCTAAAGCAGACCAGAAGCACCCGCCCTCCAGCAGCTATGGGTGAGGACAAGAGCAGTGCAGACAGTCATTAGGTGGGTGGTAACACAAACTCAAGACCAGCACGGTATCCTTTTCATCTGCCAAAACATACTCTCTGTAAGAAGGCATCATTTCTGACGGTTCTTGTTTGTAAAATAGGAATAGCAAAACTAATGCCAGTAGAACTATGGGGTACGTGGTTTTAGGCATAGCATCGTTTCCTGTAAAGTGTTGTACTATATCAAAAGTTTGGGATTAGCTGGGGACAGTTGGGAAGGATGGTAGAAAAGCTGAGGAGGGACAGTGAGCGCAGAGCTCTTGGTGACAACCAGCAAGTGGCCAGGAAGCTGCTGTGGCTGAATTGAGCTGGCTGAGATCAGGCAGCCAGGGAGTCTCTGCAAAGCAGTGCCAGTGATGAAGGAATCTGGGGGTGGAGGAGCTCCCCCAGATTTATGAACCCCATTTTGAGTTTTTTCCAATCTTTAGTAAAGAATAATAAAGATGAATCAAGAAGGACACATTATGAATTATTGAGTTCATTTGGGGAGAAGTCACAACGTGCGGAGTTTATTGAAGGGGAATTGGGACCTGGAAAGGAAGGCTAGACGTTTCTATGTGGAAAACATGTTTAAGAAAAGTGGAAGTTAGGGAGAAATTGATTAGCCGAAAGCACGTGGAGAGCTAGGAGGGGCTGAGGCTGAGTTAGAGTGGAGACCAACGAAGTTGTGGACTGTGTGGAGGGCTAGGGAAACTGAGGCTTAGAGAGTGAAGCCAGACCGAAGGAAGGCTGTGGGCCTCATGGAAGTAAGTCAGAAGTAAAACTGAGAGACAGTAGGCGGCATGTCTTCCCATGGAGGAAGGTTAGGGAAAAGTGAGAGAGCCCAAGTGGGAAAGACACATAGTAAGTGAGGGACCATAAGACAGATAAGAGAGAGGAGATTAGCATTAAGAGACAGGGTTATCTCTCCCCTCCCCACTCAGCTAAGTGACTGAGTGGGGCCAGGGACCAGACTCCCTTGGGGGAAGTCCAAGCCACACAGAGCAAGAAGCTGGAAAACGAGAGGAGAGAGAAAAAAGAGTGAGAGAGAAAAGAGGCAGGAGAGAGAGAGAGAGAGAGAGAGAGAGAGAGAGAGAGAGAGAGAGAGAGAGAGAGAGAGAGTGTGCAAGCCTGCTAACTATATAGGGTTTGATTTAGGCGGGCAGAGAAAAAATCAGATTGGCTAATACATCTGGGAGTCCTCCCACATCTGGATCAAGGTCATAGCATATTTAAGGACTATGTGCAGCAGGGGTTGCTGCAGATCAGTGCCAGTCAGATACTAGTTCTAGTCCAAATTTCAGGAGTTTTTCATTCTTGTGCCAGGATGAAATGGCAGGTGGATTGACCATCTCCTAGTTCCCTCTGGTCTTCAATCACTGGATGAAACCTGCCTAGCTTTCTCCTATTCTGTCTCCCCATCACAAGGCGTCTAGTGTCAGTGAGCGTGACTTAGGTTCCACGCAGGATAAGCAATTAAGACAGTCTGTTGTTCAATTTCATTAACTAGCTTTCTTTCAAGAGTTGATAATTCCAATGAAGGATAATTTTATATGCTATTTTTGGGCGGTGGTTGGGGGAGCTGGGGATTGAACCCAGGCCTTGTACATATTAACCATTCTCTATACCTCTCCAACCTTTTATGTGTACTTTTTTTAAGACATGAAAAATAGAAAAATGTGTCTTAGTGAAGATGGAAATATAAGTTTATAAAATTGGGGCTAAAAGGACCCAAGAAACCACCTGATGGAATCTACTGCATTTTACGGGGAAGGAGGCAGGCTGGTGAAGACCATACTTTGCCCCAGTCAGGACTGGAGTGGCTCTTTGCCCTTCTCCACCACCGCTATGGCTTTCTATGTAGTCTACAATTCATATTTACCTTTTGTCCATCCAGCAATTAAACTCTGTTTATTGAAAAAGACTCTGAGTTTTCTGATCTTCTGAGGTCTGTTTCATTAGTTCTATGAACTACTGAAGGGTTTGTTCCTTGAGAAAGCTCTTTCTAGGGATACTGCGCTTGCCCAGCTGAGTCTCCCTCTGCTCTTCCTGATGTTTTGTGTTCAGTCTAAGGCTTGCAGCAAGTCTCCACTGTAGGCAGGGTTTCAGCTCAGGAAACTACGCAAAGAGCCCGGTGCTTTTGGCCTCTGCTTTAGGCCTTTGCCACAATTCTTGAAAACAGCAAAATTCTCACTTAGCAATATGAGAACCAGTTTGTCTGTTTCCTGCCAAGTACCTCAAACAGTGACCCCTGGAGGTTCAAAGTGAGTTTGTCGGCCATAATCCCACTGAACACATTTCATGAGACTGAAAACAATGAGGCTCTCTGACCTCACACACTGGGAACTTCAAAATCACAAACCAAAACTGAAGCTTTCTTCTTTATAAGATAACTGCATTAAGTACTTTTTTATAGTTGTGGAGAAGTTATAAATACATGAAATGTCAGAGTAATTGAATGATGGATTTAAGTGGATTTAAAGAAGAAGTAGGATTGATCTGAGTAGTGGTCAAAAAGCAAAGAACTATCACAACACACAGACAGAAGTGACACTAATATTTTATGCAAATGGTTAATTTGCAGAATAACTTATTTGTCACATTGTTTGGGAACTTGTGACAGATGCTAACTTATATGCTTAATGGCAAAATAATTTTCACAAATGTTTGATCCTAACTTTGTATGAGGTGCAGATTTATCTGTTAGGAAAACAAAAAACGAAACAAGAGGGAAAACTGTGCTCAACAGCAGAGACAGGCTTTATTGAGAGAGCCTTCTGCTCTGACCAGGCAGGTCAGAAGCAACTTCCCTTACAGACTAGCGGATGCTTATGGGTGGTTGGGGGTTCATTGGTCCTTGGTTTCTAGGCATCCATCTTGCCTCAGGGCTTGGGTCATTCCAGCAAAGTGATAATTGGAAGGGATAGTTGGGTCACTCTTGGGAGACAGAGAGTTACAATGAAATGGCGCAGCCCAAAGATGGAGCCATTTTGGTTCTGACCTTACCTTCTCCTCAAAGCCACACTTCTAACTGGTGTTAACAGGTGGCCTTTGCAGGGTGATAAGGGTAGAACTCTCATGAGTGAGATAATTCCTTTTTTAAAGAGGTCAAAAGGAGCTCATTCGTCCTTCTTTTATGTGAATACACATCAAGAAAGTGCCAACTCTGTGGAAGTGGGACCTCATCAGACACCGAGTCTGTGGGTGTCATGATCTTGGCCTGCCCAGCCCTCTAATACTATGAGACATATTTTAAAAAAGTGAAACAAAACTATGAGAAATGAACTCTTGTTTGTAAGGCACCCAGTTTATACTATGGTATAAAAGCCTTAAAGGAAGAAGACAGGTGTGATGATTTGAATAAAGTGTCTCCCATACACTCATGTGTCTGAATACTTAATTCCCTGCTAGTAGAAAGGTTGTGGAGCCTTCGGTGGAGCCATGCGGGAGTGTCACTGCCTGGCCTCCTCGTTTTCTCTTCCTCCCTGATGATGTGACTCTGCCATCCTGCTCCTGAGATGCTTTCCCCACCAGGATGGATTTCCCCTCAACACTATAAACGGAAATAAACTCTTTCTTTCCTTAACTTGCTTCTGGTTGGGTATTTTGTCCCAGCAAGGAGAAAGTAACTGACATAACTGGCTTCATTGACTTTTAGTAGCAATACAAGTAAATACTTTTTAGAGTATAGGAAGAAAATAGAAAGAGTATGTAAAATAATTTTCCTAACTGATCTTCATGGAATATAATGTGTAGCATTTTTCAATACCATTTGTTGTGAAAGGCAAACGATATGAAATTTTATGCATTCATTGAATGTGCCAGAGATGTATGGCTTATTGTTGCTCCATTTTTTCCAAATCCCCAAAATGAAACACAATTATAATTAAGAAGCCTCAGGTTCATGGATGTCAGACTGTTAATTAAGATACAGAAGTGTTCTGGTTCAAGTCACCCAGAAAATTGTTGATGAAGAACTTAGATTCTTTAAGAGACAGCATGGCCATTTTGTTTGGTGTTTCTGAAACCCATAAATACCTTTATGGCATTTCTTAGTGATAGAGAAAGGTGGAGGAGGGAGGGAGAGATCAAAATCTAGGCTTATTGATATCTCACATTGGCACAGTCTCAGGATACTTTCCCTCACTTTGCTTGGTCAATTCTCAAGGCTGAATAATTATAATTTAATTCTCACATAGGATGTGCGAGTCTTTGAGGGGTTGTCTTTTGTAGCTATCATACTATGCATGTCCTACTGGAAAATAAGAGTGATGCTTACTAAGGGGTACAGTAAGAAATCTGTATTTGTGTTTGGGCTGCCATAACAAAAGACAATAGACTGTGTGTCTTAAACAACAGAAACTCATTTTTTCCACAGTTATGGAAGCTAGAGGTCCAAACTCAAGGTTTAAGCAAATTAGGTTTTCGTGAGGGCCCTCTTTTGATTTTCAGATGGCTAGTAAAAAGATAAACATTCTTCTCTACACACACAGCACTTCTTCTGGCATCAAATATATTTATTTTCCACACTTAGCAATTTTCTAGGCCACAAAGTTGCTAAAAGAAGAAACTGTTCCTATGCATATATAGTATTTCAGATTCCAAACACATGGGTGCAGTTTTCTAGTCTAGCTGAGGGTCCTTCAATTTAACTAAAAATCTAGCATTAATTAGCAAAAGTTATCACAGAGCCAATGTATTAACAACTAAGTCCACAAGTCTGTTTTTTAGTTCTCTTACAAAGAAACTCCCCAGGTTGTTCATATTTCTATCCAATATGGCTACAAGTTGGGGGTTGAGTTGACTCTTGCCTTTGCTAGAACAGTTGAAAGAATTGAGTTTACCAATTTATTATAAAATATATTACAAAATACAGAGATAGATAGCCTAGTAAACAGGCACATGCGGTGTGACCGGTCCTGGCATAGAAGATTTTTTTTCCCTTGAGAGTTGGAGTGATCTGCCCTTCCAATCAGCACATGGGTGCACTCACCATCCAGAGGCCCTGCAAGTTTCTTTGCTCAGGATTTGCTTTTTAATTGAGGCCATTAACATATTGCAGTTTGATCATATTTCCATTGGTTAGATTCTGATCCCCCCACTCCTGTTCTCTGCTGTCCCTCCCCCTGCCTCCCATTCCGCAGGGGGCCTTCATCAGTAGGCTTATCAGTAATCACTCTGGGTCATGAATGCCCCAGTCAGCCTCTGTGGATGGTCAAAACCTCAGAGTACATCTCCCCTTCCTGGGGCTTTTATATTCTTCCTGACCTCTCTTCCAGTGTTCCCTGAGTCATGCAGGGCAGATTATAAGTCTCCTTCAGTGCAGCTCTGTCCATAACATGCAATTTTCCACTTTGATGAGTTTTGAGGCCTCTCAGTGTCTACCACCATCTACCTGAAGGAGGTTCTCAGGCTAGCAGTGGGTGCAGCCCTCCTATTTGATCCACCACTTCCTCTGTTGCCTTCACCCTGGCAGATGTGATGCAGATGAGCTGTCTCACCCTAGGCAGTCAGCTATCATTTCCTGTCATTCTGATGGGTCCTGGATCTCCCCCATATTCATGGCCATCTGTGAAAACCAGATTCTCTAACCAAGAGTGAGAGCAATATGGATCAGAGGGGATCGACAGAGACATGTAGAAGACATTTTGATGGGCATAGCCTCTCCTATTAGTCAAAGAAGAGTGAAAGGTCCCCTCTACAGTCTAAGACCATCCAAGGCTCAGCACAAGGCATGAATTCCACTGAGGGGGCCTCATATCTAATCAGAGAGCAGCTGATACCCCATCAATGTCCAGCAAGACCAATGCCTGTATGTCTTCAGCAACAGGGTACTACCATCTAGCTCCAGTCAGTAATCAAGTGCTTTGGCAATGGTTTGTATTATTTTGGGGTTTCAGGAGTCTCTTGAGCAATAGCTCACTGTGTGTGGTAACCCAATTCTGGCTGGGATTTACCAGCCTACGGGTTTAGTGTAAAGCTTTTGCCATTCTGCAGGGTACTTCGGCCCAAACTATCAGCTCCCCCCACCTGCCTTTTAAAGAGACTTATATCTTTTAATTAGCTAACCAAGAGGTAGGTTGTTATGGTACTGATTCACAGCATCCACAGTTTTGTGTATGGCTTCCATTCCCTCCCTCCTTACCCCTGTGTCGCCCAGTTCCTTCCACACCCTGCATTCTGTCCTTCTCCTCATCTGTCATTTACCCCCTCCTCTGATCCCTCCCTGCTGCTCTCTCTCCAAGCCTCATTCTAACTTCCTTACCAACGCTTACTGCGACTTACAAACAAATCAGACTCTTCCATGTTAGGTTCTACATATGAGAGAACATGGTATTTGTCTTTCTGAGCCCAACTAACTCACTTAGTATATTTTTTCCAGGTGCATTCATTTTCATGCAAATTTTGTGATTTCATTTTTCTTTATCTCTGAATAGAATTTGTTGTGCATATGTACCATATATTCTTGATCCATTCATTCTTTGAAGGGCATCTGGGTGAATTCCATTTCCTAGGTATTGTGAATAGAGGAGCAACACACATGACTGTTGTTCAGGGTTTTTAATGGAGGTTTCATTTCATGGGCATGGGTGGTTAAACCATTGGTTATTTATGACCAACTTTATCTACAGCCCTGTCTACACTAGAGCTTGTCAGGTGGGGGTGAAAGTTCCAACTCTCTAATCTCATGATTGTTTCCTTTATTCTCCAAGGTCACTTCATTAGCATAAGCTTGGATATGGTAAGAAAGAAGCATAAATCACTCTTCTCAAAATAACTAAGGAAATTACATGGAATTGATAAGCTCTGTGCCAGGAACTGGGGGCAAAAGTAAACATATTTCTTACTATGTTAAACAAAATTGAAGTTTTCTGTGAAATCTGTCCTGCTTGTCCACATATAACTTTATCTGTGTCCTGTGAGGTCAGGGCAGGGTAGCATAAGGTAGGTCTGGCATCTCTTCCTCATTAGGATCCCATTCTTTTAATCTCATCTAACCTTAATTAATTTCCCCAAAGACCCTATCTCCAAATACTACATTGGGGGGATAGGTTTCAACAGAAGAATATTGAGAAGACACATTTCAGTCCACAGCAAGACCCAAGTTGAGAACCCATGTGAATTGATTTCTAAACCAACCGTGTTCCGTGCTTTGACCCATTTCTGATATTTCAACATTTCACCTAATAGTATACTTAGAAAATTTTAAAAAAGATTAAAAACTTTTGTACTAGGCTCTATCCTTGTATCATCTTTTGTCTCCTCCCATCTCCTTCACCCACTGCTTTCATTGTGGCCTTAATTCCCTCTCCTAGTTGCCTGCCATGAGTAGATTGCTGTAGAAGCAGGAAGCGTAACTCTTCATCAGTTATTTCTGCTTCTACCACATCAAGAAAGATTATTAGGGCCCATGTCAATGACCCAACCTTGAAAGAAAATTCAAAGTTCCTAGCGTTCGGAAATTTAAATCTTGCTATTTTGCAAATACAGTTTTGTGAAATACTATGCTAGAACTGGGGAAGATATAATCTCCATTCTCCTGGTGGACATGCCTCTTTAAACTCACCATGGGTTATCAGTCTAAGAAAAAATACCAATGTTTTATTGAAGGGTAGAATTTGACATCAAAGTATTTACAAATACATCCTACATTTTTGTAAACTCTCAGCCTCCTCCTGGTTTTGGTAGTGAATTTACTCTCCCATATATTCAGTCAACAATAACTTATATTCATCACAGAGGGAGTGTAAGGGGCCTATGAAGGTGCAAGGAAGTTAAATAGGAAAGGCAGGCAGGGTCTTCAATTCTGTGCCTAAGACATTCTGTGGTAAACAAGGCGAGGCATAGGCAGTGGGAGCAGTCAAGTGGCTCAGAAGTTGTTGAACACGTACCACATGGGACTTGAGGAAAAGGAGAAGTATTACTTGACCCTTGAGTATTAGCCTTTTTGCTTGCTTGTTAATGTGATGAAACCTGGCAGAAGCATCGTAAAGGAGAAAGAATTTGTTTCGGTACAGTTCAAGGAGCTCAGTCCATCGTGATGGGTCAGCTCGTCCAGGGCAGAGGGACCTGCAGCAGCATCTTTGACACATGGCAGTGCCAGGATTCAGACACAGCAGGCCAAGACCAGAGGCGGGTGAAGCCTTCCAGTGACCTGTTTCCACCAGCAAGGCCCAGTCTCCTTGGCTAAAAGCACCACAGGCTGGGGTCTGAGCTTTCAAATACGAGCCTATGGGGGACACCCCAGATTCAAACTTTAACATTCTGCCCCTGATTCCCAAAGGCTCATGGCCATTTCATTATGCATTGAGTACAGTTCAAGAGTCCCCATAATTTTAAGAGTTCAATACTTTCAAAAATCCCAAGTCTAAGTATCTACTGAGACCCAAGACAGTTATAAGCCGTGTAAAATCAAATGTTAGGTATATACTTTTAATGAATATATATTGACACACAATAAACATTCCTGTCCCAAAGCAGAGAAGTAGGATAATAGCAGTGAATGTTTATAACAAAGTAAGACCAGAAGACAGCAAGACAAACCTTAAATCCTGCAACTCCGTGTCTGGTATTTGGATATGTGGTATCCTGACAGGAGTTTTGAAAGCTCCTCAGTTTTCCACTAACTCTATATGCTGAGGACTGAGCATTGAAAACATGAGGCTGATGTTGTGGGAAACATTACTGTTTCAAGCTATCACACTTCTTGTTGGAGAGCCTGGGAGCAGGTCTCTGGTGAGTTTGACATATTTGTTTTGGGATATGGAAATTCATGAAGCCAGGTCTCACCTGGCTGGGGGTTCTCAGAGTCTGTGTCTCCGGAGTCTTTTTTCACATTTACTGTCTGTTTAGTATCAACTTTTGTCTGAAAACTCTGCTTCTTCCAACTGGCTGTACCTGAATCCTTTGCTTGCCACTGCTTTGGAGGGTACCTAACCCTAAGAATTCCATAGTTATACCAGTCCTCTTCTATTTTCAGCCCCCAACTGTGCTTGCCCCTGCTCCCTTCTTTGGCCTCAGGAGGTCCAGAGTAACTGCCTCATGTTAGTGATGATCCAGGCTGGGCAGTTGGATGGATCTTGTTCTTCCCCGTCCATCTACAAGACACTACTGATTGTCAGCTTTTCTGGGTTCAGACCTTTTCTTTTTTTAAGTTATTATTATTATTTTTTATTTTTTACAATGAGTTGTTACCCCAATTCCCCAATGCCCCCCCTCCCCATCCCCAATCAGGTGGATATCCTCCTCCATGGACCATCTGGATCAGTCCTTGTGGCAGGGGACCCTGGACAGCCTAGTATTCAGCCCGGTTCTCCTGGCCCAAGTGTGTTGTTTCTGAGGGGTGCCATGCCTCTGATATTCTCCCCCACCACGGCTCTCACAATCTTTCCGCCCCCTCTTCCGCTCAGTTCCCTGAGTCGTGGTGGGTGAGTATTAAGGCTGCTTTAATGTTGTGAGTTTAGGGGTCTTTGTGTCAAAAATCATTGGTTTATGTCTCACTGGCTTATTCTGTGTTGATTGAATGGCTGTGGCTGTGGGTCCCTTGTTCATCCCTTCATCCTCTGCGAGGTTCCATATGGATCCTCCACCATATGACTGTGGTGGCTCATCTCTTGCCAGGATCTCAGCTATCTGCCTACAGTCAGATGGTAGGATTAGATGGGCCACAGCTCTCTTGCTGTATCCTGAAAAATACAAACACAATCTCCATTGGAGAGTGAGATCAGTACAGGTTAATAAATAGAGACAATTCTGGATTACCTAGATTCTATTTTTAGTAGGCTCCCCGTCAATTGCTCCCATATTGCATCTTTTCTTGTGAGCCCAAGAGTACGGGATCCGGTGCCTATAGCCCTGAATCCCCAGTTCCAGTCAAGGGCTCCCCCTCACTAAGTGGAATATTTGGCCGAATCTAAAAGCTATTGATTGTCTCCCCCAGGACCAAATTTCTCCTTTGCACGAGTGCTCCCTTCTTGTTTCGCTGTTCTCTTCCAGAAGGATGTGGAAACTTGGGTATATTACTAGAGCAGCATTAGGAAAGAGGCTGTGTGTGTGTGGGGGGGTGTGGATGTGTGGGTGTTTGTGTGTTTGGGGATTAAGTCCAAGTCCTCATTTAACCATTATAGCAATATCAATTTTCACATACTGTTATTATTCCTTTTTGCAAAATAAAGATGGTATTTGGCAGGCAACACAATTTGTCCATGAGGCTTACTGCTTAGAATGAGTGGATGCAGTGCAGATTTTTTTTAAGGTTAAACTTACTTAGAAGTGTCACTGGGGGTGGATCTTTTAGTCCAGTCCTAAGGTGTGTGCAAATTGCTTTGAGCTCTGGCTGTGTGTGTTTGCTGCCTGTTTGGTAGTATCTCTCTGCCATGCATCCATGGAAGTAAGCCAGCTTCTTTTACCATTCATAGTGTTTCCCCTGGATTTTGTAAGCCTAAAATAAATGCTTTCCTCCTATAAGCTGCTTCTGGTTGGGTGCTTATCTCAGCAATGAGAAAGCAAATTTAACAGCTCCAGAATGCATTTTTTTTCTTATTCTTTTTAAGGAAAGAGCTATGGTTCTTTTGCACCAAAAACAATACCTTGTGATACTTGAGAAATACCATAGTCACTACATTTTGCCTCATGACTTGGATATTACAGTGAAATTGCATTATTTGTGACTACCTGCTGTAGTTTTCAACTTGAATGTTTCCCAAGGGTCCATGCAATAAAGGCTTTGTCCCCAGCCTGGTGCTATTGGGAAGTGGTGAAACCTAATGAGGTAGGATCTATGAGAGTTTTTTGGGTAATTAGGCACAAATTAAGATAGTATGACCCCTAACTCCCTCCTCGTTCCCTTTTTCACATTCAAGCCATAAAATGAATGGATTTGGTCTGCAAAGTACTCCTAACTTGATGTGCTACCATATGGCTAAAACAAGCCTGAATAAACTCTTTTTCTTTATTGCTGATTGTCTCAGGTATAATGTTGGAAAGCTGACTGACACTATGTTTGTGTTAATTTCCAAACAGTAGGCTTGATAAAAGCCCAAACCAACCTTCTGTTGAACTTCTAGTGGAGCTGAGCCTGTGTCTCTAATTTGTCGATGTACTATGCATCTGAATAAAGCTATCTTGGCTTTGATTTTAACTTCACTTATGATTTTTTTTGAGTACACTTCCTCCTCCTCCTGCAGCTATTTTCTCCAAGCCAAGGTGCTGTGTTTCGGGATTGCATGTCCTGATCCCCATCCATGTCAGTGGGCAGACTTATCCACAGTCTCAAGAAGGCAACAGACCCTCAAACTTGGTTTCAGACTTCTAGCCTCTGAAACTGGGATGGAGAATTTTTGCTGCGCTAAAATGTTGCAGCTCTACTGAAGTACGTTTCGCCATGGCCAAGATGATCATTTCCCAGATAACTTCCTAGCAGTCAAAATGTTGGTTTCCAAGTCCTATTCATCTTCCTTCATTTCCAACATTAAAAATTTCTTTCTTACAGAAATTGCTTGATTTAGTTAAGTGTAGATGTGCCATCTAGTGGCATAAATTGGGAAACGCCAGTTCTTTTTTTCCCCTTTATTATCTGTAAATTAGATACGTTGAGCAGCAAAAATGTGTTTGAGTCCCCAGTTCCCCGATTTCCCCCTTCCCTGTCCCCAATCAGCTGGATATCCTCCTCCGTGGGCAGCCTGGATCCGTCCATGGGGTAGGGGATTATGGATAGCCTAGGAGTCAACCCAGGTCCCCCCCCCCTTTGCATGTTGTTACTGAGGGGGCCATGTCTCTGGATATTCTCCCCCACCATGGCTCTTACAATCTTTCCGCTCAGTTCCCTGAGTCATGGTGGGTGAGTATTGAGGCTGCTTTATTTAGGGTCTCTCTATTTCTGCTTTAGGTTGCATTGAAGTGTCTGCCTCGCTGGCTTATCCTGGGTTGACTGATGGGCTGTGGTTATAGGACTCTTGCTTATCCCACCGCTCTCTACGGGGTTCCATATGGATCCTCCCCGTTAGGTCTGGGGTGGCTCATCTCTTGCCAGGATGCCAGCTATTGGCCTGTAGGCTTGGAAAGACCACCGCTCTCTCGCTGCCTTCTGGAAAATACAAACAGACTCTCCATCAGAGAGTAAGATCAGTATAGGTTAACCGAGATACACATTTCTGAATTGGCTAGATTCTATTGTGAGCAGTCTCTTTGTAAATCACTTATAAAGTGCATTTCTCTTTGGGATCCCAAGATTTTGGTTCCCAGTGCATTTCGCCCTGAGTCCCCGGTTCCAGTTAAGGGCTCCCCATCACTGAGCGGATTACTTGGCCAAATTAAAAGCTGTTGATGACCTCCCACAGGCTTTGGCGCCTCCATTGCGCAAGTGATCATTTCTCGGTTCCTTCTTTCCCAGTAGGACGTGTTTTCAGCCTACTCATGGTGGCGGACTGCGCTTTCTCTCAGTGGACTCTATTTACTCCAACTGTCGTTGGCCAGCTTGCCTTGGCAACTTATGAAGTGCCTCCAGCCCTGCACTGACTGCCATCTGGGGGCTGGTTACCATTCTGGACCTCACAGGGTCCCTCGATGCTGGAAGATGGCCTTCTGTGGCTCTTCAGCAACGGGATCCTACCTCAGACCTGGGTGGGTATTGGAGAGCTTTGACAGAATCCTGCCTTGTTTTGGGGGCCTCATGGGTCACTTTGGTCACCAGCTCAGCGAGGGAAGGAGCCGGTGACTGGGGCCAGGAGTTGCCAGACTGTCTCCCCTTCTGTTGACGGCCCCTCTCTTCGGGTTGCCTCTGTTATCCTGTTGAAATGTGTTTTCATTTCAACGTTTGATTTGCTTACTTCTTCCTGGAACTCATTCTTATATTTTCTCATGTCTTTAATTTGGATAGTTGGTTCCTAAGTCCCTTTGCTTCTCCTCTATCATATTGAGTCTGGTGGCAAAGCTTGTGAGCTGACTTTGTACTCTTGCAAAGTGTTCGTCCACTTTTCTTCCGTGACCAACAGTACCGTCTCCACAGGATCTGTGCCAGGATGATCTGGGCTTAGTGTCATGTCATCCCGGGCCTGAGCTGCTCTCTCTCTGTCGGATCATTGCTGTCATTCCCCTTGGGCCTTGGGGGCTTTGGCTGGTTTCCTCTGCTGGTGTACTATTCTTGCCTTGAGGTCTGCCCACTTGGAGTCCACTTGGGATGGTGGGGGGGTCTTTGAGCTGCCTGCACTTCGATAGTGTGGACAGGGGGTGCGCTGGGCTCCTTGGAGAGGGTTGGGCACTCAGTTGGGTTATCTGGGATCGTGTATGACCTCAGATGAGGGGCTCTGATCACCTCTGTTCCCGGGTGTGTCGGCACTGTTTTCAGGACACGGCTGGGAGGCATGGCTACAGGCCCCGCAGGTGCTTGGAACTGTCGACTTTCCAGGACCTAGTGGCAGGAGCTGGTGGGCAGCACAGGGCGTCTGAGGGGTGCAGGGGAAGCGCTGGGCTCCCAGGAAAGGTGGCATGGAACACGTGGGAAGTGGGTGGGGCCCCTCGGGCACCCTGGAAGTGGGTGGGTGTGTGGGATTTGCAGGCTGGGCAGGTGGGACACTCGCTGCCTCTGCCAGCGCTGATCCTGGATGGCGGCCTCCAGACAGCGGGGTCCAGAGCCAGGACGGGGCCCAGGCTGGAGGGTGCTGCGTGTGTCTGGGATCAGGATCACTGCTGGATATGTAGCCTTTGTTCCCTGAGGGTCCCAGCCCTGCTGCTAGTTGGCCACCTTAATGGGAACCCAGTTATTTTCTTTAAATACATGTTTTTATTAGAGTATCAGAAAATACTATATTTCCCCCAAACATCTGAATTAGTGACATGAGATCACTCAAGTAAATTTTCAAAATAATTTATAAGTTTAAATCAAAGGCAAAAGTCTCACTTTCCCAAAAATTTCAGCCAGGGTATCCAGCCAACTTGCTACTTCAGGCTCCGGTCAATTTCCCACAGCCCATGTAGTGCAATGCAGGATCCCTTTGTCCCAAGGGAGGAAAACAAGTAAAAATGAAATGTTAATTTTAAGTCAGAGGTGTGTGTGTGTGTTTGCATTGGGTGTACATTTAAGAATGTATAGAAGCAGTTTGAAGTTTGTACTAAAAACATAGTTTGGTGGCCATGTCTAACAATCTTTATTGTGGGTTAAAGACTACATCCTTTCTATCTTTCTCATTACAGAAATGATAGAAGGTGGATATTTTATTCTTGTTATAGTGATGGAGAAATTAAGCTGGCTGTATTTGTTTAAAATCACATTGCCAAAAGCTGTACTAACACTAACTTCTTTTCAGCCACCGAATGGCATCTCATTGTCATAATGCTGCAAATTTAAACACAATGTGATCACCTGCCTTATGCTCCCACTACCATGCTTTTCTGGGACCTGAACCATGGGATAGTGCCACGCATAATCAGAGTGTGTCAGTCCTCTTCACTTAGACCCTTAAACCTTGGAAATACCCTCACAGACAAACCCAGAAGTAGGTCTCCTATGGTGATATATTCAGACAAGTTGACAATGAAGATTAATCACCATAAATCCACCTTTGTCAATTTGAGCTCCAAACACATTACTCTAAAACACAGCATTCTTTTTTTTTTTGTTTATTCATTTTCAAGGAGAGAGAGAGAGAGAGAGAGAGAGAGAGAGAGAGAGAGAGAGAGAGAGAGAGAGAACACCAGGGCCACCACCTTGTGTGTCTGGCTTATGTGGATCCTGGGGAATTGAACCCGGGGCCTTAGGCACTGGAGGCAAATGCCTTACCCGCTGAGCCATCTCTCCATCCCTAAAACACAGCATTCTTTCCATGGGTAGAATGACTGTGATGGTTTTGTTGACAACTTCACCTTTTTAGTAATCTTGAGTGGGTTTCTAAGGTTGTTTATAGGAAGGCAGCCCTGGGGGGGGGGGGCAAGAGGAGTTCACTGGGGTTGGATTCAGGAGTTTAGCCCTAAAGTCTCACTAGGGGGAGGATGTCAATTCCAGCCCAAAGTGAGCAGTCTGAACTCTGGGGTCCTGCTTACTGCTGGTTTTGTGTGTGCTGCGTTTGGTGTTTTCTGGCTCTTTGGTTGTTTCTCTCTGTTTGGAAGTATGGATACAGCTTCTTCTGCCAGTGATGGATCTCCCCCACTCCCCTGATCTATAACCTTGAATTAAACCTCTTCCTCACCTAAACTGTGCCTGATTTGGATGTTTATCTCAGCAGCATGGAGCTATCTAAAACAGAATGTATAGTATCAAATCATGTATTCTATCTTGCACGCATACATTTTTGTCAGTTATATCCAAAACTTGGGAAAAAAATAAAAAATTAAATAAGTGAATGACTTGTATAGTATGTGAACCATATCTCCAAGCTTTTTTTTTTTTACAAAGTTACCTTGACATCAGCAATATTGCTAATTTAAGCAGTCTCTCACTGTTGCATGTCCTAAACAACAATTACAGCCATAGACTAATGAGCAACCCAGTCTCTGAGATTGACCTGTTTGATAAATTTGATGTAATTATGGGGACAATATTTGTCAAATAGAATTGAAAGATCTAATATATCTAGCCTACATAAATAGGACAATTTTACCACACAAAAATATAATAGAAAATGGATTTGTTTCTAACAAATGAAATATTTCTCAACTATCCTTAGGGTAGATTTCTTGGCAGTCCTCCACTTTCACCTAGAATGTTGCAGTTCTCACCTATATATCTCTGCTTAGTTTCTCTGCAAATCATTGCTTGTTTTCCTTTCCATTACTTTTCAAAAGCCAAAATACTACTACTACTACTACTACTACTACTACTACTACTACTACTACTACTACTACTTCCTTCCTGGGAGGGCAGTGCAGGAAGGAAATTCCAGAGACTCAGTAAGTCAAGTTTGGAAAATGGTTGCAAGACCCTGCCCTGACTATATAAAGGAGAAGGAGACCTCTTGCTCCCCCTGCCTGTTTGCTGGTGTGTGTGTGTGTGTGTGTGTGTGTGTGTGTGTGTGTGTGTGTGTGTGTGTCTGGTGTTGGTGATTGTTGTGGTCAGCTTCCTAGTTACTGCACAGAAAGAACCCAAACAAAAGTGGCTTGTGGAGGAATGGGTTTTTTTGGCTTATGGACTCGAGAGGAAACTCCATCCTGGCAGGGAAAATGATGGCATGAGCAAAGGGCGGACATCACCTCCGCCACAGCACTGGAAATAGCAGCAGGAAGGTGTTCCAAATACTGGCAAGGGGGAGCTGGCCTATAAGCCCGCTCCCAACAACACAGCTCCATTGAGGTTGTAAAATCCAAACTGCCATCAGCTGAGGATCAATTACCCAGAACACATTCATTTGTTTGCGGGGGACACCTGGATCAAACCATGGCAGTGATGGTCTCTGTCTCTCTCTCTCTCTCTGTCTCTCTCTGTCTCTCTCTGTCTCTCTGTCTCTGACTCTCTCTCTCTCTCTCTCTCTCTCTCTCTCTCTCTCTCTCTCTCTCTCTCTCTCTCTGTTTGGACCTCTGAAAGGGGGCCAGCCTCTTTTGCCATTATATAAATTCTCCTGGATCTGTAACTTCAATGAGTCCCTTCCTCCCATAACTGTGCCTAGTTTGGATGTTTATCTCAGCAGCGTGAGGCTGACAATGACAAGGTCTCACACAGCCTTGACTAGTCCTGAACCCTTGGACCTTTGACCTTATGCTTTATCCCTATATGTTAGGGATATGAAGTATTTATTTATTTTTTTTATTTGTGTGTGTGTGTGTGTGTGTGTGTGTGTGTGTGTGTGTGTGTGTGCGTGCTCCTGTTTTGCAGGTGCTCTAAAACAAATACTGACTTTAAAAAATCCACCTTAGATCTGTAAATTTTCCTCAGTGACTCCTTGATAATTCCTGTCCCCTTCAAGTTCCTCTTCTAGGCTCAGCCTCACTCTTACCTCTGATAATGCTGCTTTTATCTTAAATAAACTTGACCCTGGTTTTCATCTGAAATGGCTACTCTCCTCCATGAGTCAAATACTAGCAATTCTCTGAGGCTCTGAAAATTATTCCTTTTTGAACAACAGAAACATTATTATAAAGATCCATCTTTGCCTTGCCAGAATCAACATGTGTTTTGGTTTTATTCATCAATAAATGGAAATTTGGACACAATAGATATCTTTTCTATAACATATTTCAAAATCTTTGCTTTTTTATGGAACAGTTCCACGTGAAGACCTTAGGATCTAATGAACATAAACACTGGAAATCTTGCACAAGAAAATTCAATAAAAATTAAGAAACATTTTTTTTTTGTTTTGGAATTCTTCTTGGAAGATACAATTCTTTAAAGAACAGTGTGTTTTAGATTGCTAGTGCTTGGCAGAGGTTTCCATAGGAATATTATTGACATATACAGTGAATGGTTTTTACATTGAAACTCATGTCTAACTTGTCTGATGTATCTTTTAGCTCAGACACTTTATCAAACTCATAATGAAAAAAGGGTTGCATGTGATGAATATTTTTAATGCAACATTTTTGCTAGAAACACATTATTGCTTTTTAAAACAGAAATCAGTATTATATAGTCACAGCAGTCATTCAAATAATAAATCAGCCTCCCCCAAAACATGCAAAATAATAAAAAGTGACTGACGTACGGACTTTAATTGGTCATATTCTCGCATTTTAGTTTATGAATTTTTAAATTTTGTTGACAAACTAGTGTTGTCATTTCTTCCACAAAAATATATGAAAGTTTTGGTGGCAAGTGTGGCAGTTACCCATCTTTATGAAATTTTAATGTGATTTTACTATAATGTAAGCTTTCTGCCACTGTAATAAACACCCGAGATCACCGCTTTATAAGAAGAAAATATTTAGTTTGGCTCACTGTTATGGAGGTTTCCAGGTACAGTTAGCTGGCCTTTTGTTGGGGGCCTGTGATGAGTTAGCCCATCATTAGCAGAAGATGCGTCCCACTTCATGGGAAACTAGAGAGCAGAATAGGCTGGGCTACAGTTTTCCATCGAAGGACATGTCCCTAGTGACCCGACTTTCACTAAGCATCACCTCTTAAAGGTTCTGCCACTTCTCCACAGCACTATGAGCTGGTTAACCAAACCTTCAGAACATGGACTTTTGGGCAACACGTCTCCAAACACTAATACCTGTCCTTCCCATTCTTTTCTGTGATTGGATTTTCAACATCTGCCACATTTATTTACATGACGACAGAACTGATCCAAATAATGACTATGAAGGAACACTAAAAGGAAAAAAATCCTAAGCAGTCACTCTGTCTTGCTGCTTGTTATATAATAAAACAAGAGGCACCTCACTTTTTCTCAGTGAAGATGACTGACTTCCATGTACTTCAATACCATTAGTGTATCTTGCTATATCTCTACATTTAGTGTGAAATACATGTGTGCTAGGTATTCCAGTTTTAATTCTCGGGTGGAGATTTGCACTGATGGGGGAGCATCAGCAGGAGCAGCACAGGGTCATCAGCTGCTTGAAAGCAGCAGCCCCATGCAAGACAGACGCCGCCACCTCTGTTATTGCATCTCAGTCGCACCAAGACTATCGCAACTGGAAAATTGAACATCAAATTGCGCTACTGTTTATAAAAACGGGGACATGTTGACTCATGTAATGAATGTTCAAAATGGGCCCGCCTTCTCCTTTGTGAAACTTAAGGTAATGCAGTATGAGCCTTGGTTATACCCTTGCATGACCAAAGTAAAACTCCTGGGAAGCTTGAATTGTACCTCCTCTGGAAATCCCCCCTCTAAACTCATCCCCCAAGTGATCCTGTCTCTTTGCCTTAAGAAGATTATGGCTGGTTAACTTGCCTCTAGGATTAACATTCTTGCTTCTGGAATGTTATTGTGTCTATCTGAAGTACATTTTGAGGAAATTTAAAAGAGATCTAGATAAGGAACCTCCCCTGAGGTTCAAGGCATGCACTTAGCCTTGTTTGCTTTTGTGTGACTGTTTACTCCCAAATGAAACATTTTCTCCAGGGGAAGGGAGAGGGAGGTTCAACCTCACGAAACACATAAGAAACTTACTAGACTCAGAAAGTATAGAATTAGACTCAGAAAGCTTGGAAAATTTATGGGCCCTCCTCAAAGTTATATAAGAAGTAAAACAATTGGTGGATCAGCCTACAAGTTGTTCAGGGAATTCATGAGTCCTTACTTCTGCTGGGTTGGGCTTTTCAGGGATGCAGCTGATCCACTCACCCTCACACACCTATGAATTAGCAACTTAGTTTGGTGAATTGGACTTGGTTGGAATAATTTCTTTAGTCTGTCTGGACGGGGGAAGAAAGAAGGAGAGGGAGAGGCAAAAGGAGAGAAGGGAGGCAAAGACAACTCCAAGGTTTTAGCCAGAGCTTTAGGAAAATGGAATTGTCTCTACTGAGAAATAAAAGCCTGTGACTGGAGCAAGTCTGAAGGAAATAAATAAATGTGGTAATGTTTTATAATTAACAAATTGCTATAAAAATTCAGCCACTAGAGTTTGACATGTTTATTAAGTTTGTGTAACTTAGCATGTGTTTAGCAGAAAGGATTGCTTTTGCAGTTTACTCTTCTGTGAATTTCCTGGTTTCTAATTACCACACCACAGAAGAAATCTGCTTTCAATTTTCATCTGAATACTTCTTGTCTTGTTTCACCCTGCTCTAATCCACTATGGTGCTGAGCTAGTCAAGATTGTTTAATATATGAGAATCACAAAATTTGCATTTGTTGACTCCTTTGGAAGCCTGCCATCCTGCTTTTGCCATTTGATCAGCCAATTAAATCACTGAAAAAGCAGGTTATGGATTCTGTCACCAGTTTTCATTTAACAGTTATAAATAACATAAGATGTTATTTAGATCATATCAGGTTCCTTGGGTCTGATCTGCTAGGCTCTGTTTTAATTTTTATATTTATTTTTCTTGGTGGCTTCACAGCAAAATATACTGATGCCAATAAGATGATGACATGTTGCGTATTTGTTTAAAGTAGGAGATATGATATGCCCTCCAGATACTAAGAAGGACAAAAAGGTAACTCTTCAAAATGCTATATTATTATTTTACTTAAAAGTAAATAACATACTATTTTCATAGGTAAATGGTTTGACAAGGACTAGAATCATCTAAAAAGGAAGGAGGGAAGGAAGAAAGAAAGGAAGGCCAGATAAAATTATGTTACTGTGAACTAAAGTTCTCTAAAAGCACTGTATTTATTTTGAACAAGGCTGAATGAACTGTTACTACTCCTGTGACCATGGAGAGATGAAATATTGCAAGATCAAAGGGCGTTACCTTTAGCCCCTCAATAGACATTTTTGCCCACCTCTGTTTCTGACCTGTCATCCTGGTGACTATCAGTTACTCAAATGAAAACTTCTTGGAATGAAGCAAGAGTCCACAGGCCTGCCTGAGCCTTGGCCACTGTCAACAAACTCCAGAGGCATGTCCTGCTGCTTTGTTCATTTGGTTTAAGTGGGTATTGAGAATTGAACCAGGGTCATTAGGCTTTGCTGGCAAGCGCCTTGAGCACTGAGCCGTCTCTCGCACCCCTCTTCAATTTTTATAGGCACACTAGGCATACTGGATTAAGGGCTCACCTTACTTCAGCATGGTCTCATCTTAACTAATTGCATTTGCAACAATCTTATTTAAAATTAAAGTTACATTTGGAAGTACCAAATTTGGGCTTCAACATATTTCTGGGGAGTCAAAGTTGAATCTGTAATAGCAAGCATGCAAATAAGTGGGGAAATAAATCCTTTAGCCAGGAGAAATGTCAGCCAAAGAAAGAGAGGCAAAAACCATGGAGATTCTGGTTCTGGCAGATGATGCTACAGTTACCGTGATATAAATGCTTCCTTTGCTGCATTTTACAAGTTTTTTTTTAATTTCCCACATGTTTAATTTTCATTTAAGCAAAGGAAGGCCAGGACCCCTTTGCTTTGTGAGTGCACAGATTCTCATTTATGGCATAAGGTCCAACATATTAAAAATATAACTTTCACAAACTTCCCTGTCATCCAGCCTCTTCTAAGGGAATCTGTAAATTCTCTTTATATTTCTAGGTTCCTTATGTTGATACAGACAACAGCTGTAGCAGCAGAAGCTGAGGCAGAAACAAAAAGGTAGGATGACAGAGAACAGTAGCTAGAAAAGGAAGTTTTAGAAAATATAATAAAGGAATAGAAAAAAGACAATATTGGTGACATCCGAGAAATGAGAGGTGAACTGCCTCACATTTAATAGAGAAAGATCAAAACATGTTCAGGACATGTGTCTGGATGACATGTAATGTGATTTTACTACCGAGTCTATATTGATTTTTATGACAACTTTGCTTTTTAAGTGTTGGGCTTGGGGTTGACATATGCAAGAAAAATGAATTTTTTCTGAATAAGTTTTCATAGGAAGGAACAAAGCCTGTATATTTGTAGATAATTTTTGACTTCCTTTTCAGTGTTTTGTGTTGAGCGTTAGGTAGCGCTCCTTTATTTACTGTTATCACTATGAGGAGAAGCTTTGCAATTGTTCCTGTGAGTTGCTGAGTGTGAGAATCTATTTCTCCTATGAGCTTCTGGAAAAGCGTGTTCTGCATAGCAGTAGTGGCCTAAAGCCTCCTACCTTCTGCAGGTAAGGATGATAGTGTTATAAGCTGGGATGATCGGGAACTCTGCAAAATATCATTTGCAACTAGCTTGAGGGTAGTTCAGCTGCCTGGCTTTCAGATTGTCAGTTACTATGAAAAAGGTAGCATTTTCTGGATAATGAACACTTATGACAAGGCTCTATCTTGGGTATTAGTCAATTAAAAAAAGAAATCATTTCAACGTAGGTCAAAAGAGTTGATGTTTCACTTCCATGGTCCAAATTATTTTCCAGTTTTCAGTGTCATTCATAGCATTTGAGACCGTTTATATATGAGGCTGCAAAAGAGCCATTATTCATTTTGGGTGCCATACTTCTGGGTCTGCCCATTCTTAAACTACAGCGGTTCTCAGCTGTACCTAAGTGAGTGGCTGTGGATTCGAACTGAGGGAATGGCATGAATGAGGAAAGGGTGTACAAGCTACCTTTTCGTGAAGCTTTCTTATGTCCTCTGATGTTTCTCATATTTGATACAGACAACTCTATTTTGTTATGAATTGTTACTGGATCCACTTCACAGTAGACTTTGGTACGGTTGGTAGGACCAAGCTCATGGTGAACAGCACTGGATGCTGGTTGCCTGGTGCATTATAAGCATTCCTTCTCTACTGGACCCTGAGAGCAAAACAGAAGTTGCTTTTGACAAAAGGACTCTAATTCTTCAGTGTATATGGTGTGGCCCTGCTCCAGAACCCCAGGGCCTGTATTGCCGTCCTTCTTTTGAGCTTGCCACACCACATGGCATCTGTTCCCACTACAATATCTCTAACACTCAGGATCTTCTGGCTCCCAAGCTCGCCTTGGCAAGGCCTCTTTGCTGCTGCATTCTACTGATGCCAAGATTTCTTGTGTTTTGGGTCCCATTCAAGTTCAGCAACCTTGTGTGTCACCTAGAACATGAGCAAGAGCCATATTTCCAGGTGTGAAATAGACTGCCTCTAGAGCCTGAATACATCGGGCTTCCAAATTCAGGATTGCTATATTTGGTCCTAAAATGGTCTCCAAAGGCCTCAAGTGTCCTTGGCTTGGTGCTTGGAGACTTTAAGGTATGTGGTTTAGTGGGAGATCTTGGGTCATTGGGGGATTTTCCTTTAAAGAGATTATGGAATTCTAATCTCTTCCTCCTTTCTTTCCCTTCCTGGCTGCTGAGATGAGCTGACCACCACAACTCCAAGCAACCATAATTTGTAAGATTATTTAAATAATAATTATCTCAGGTATTAATTACAATGTCAGGAATAAAATGTGAGAATTTGTTTTTACTTTTGGAGAGAATTTACTGGCATGTTCTCACTACTAGAACTGTATATTTCTACTAAAATGGCCCTTTGAATCTTTGTAAATCCTGTCTCCTTAGTGCATAAATCTTACTAAAGTCTCCAGCATACAATGACTGTCAGTTATCCAGCTCAGTCACACAATGTTGCATATATAATAAATCCGTGTTTATATCTGGTGGTCAAGGTAGCTTTATAATGCATTATAGCCAATAGCAGGAGAGTTAATGTAGCTCTGGAATAAATTGCCAAAACAGACTGCTGCCAGACTCCTGGGAATGCCCACAGTTCCTGACGCTTTCTTCTGATTGGAACAGAATAGGACATAAATGACAAATCTCTGGTCATATCCCACATTTCTAAAGCTTTAGAAATCTGTCTGGAAAAATGATCCATCTGAGTTGGAGAGATGGTTTTAAGGGGCCTGCCTGAAAAGCCCAAGGACCTGGATTTGATTCTCCAGTACCCCTGTCAAGCCAGATGCAAAAAGTGCCACATGTGTCTAGGATTTGTTTGCAGTGGCTGGAGGCCCTGGTGCACCCATTCTCTCTCTCCCGCCTCTCTCTGCTTACAAGTAAATAAATAAATAAAATATAAAAAACGACACATCTAGCAGCTATAATTGGGACAACTATGTTGATGGGGTTTCCATAGAACACTCTAGAATCCATGTGGTGTCTGTAGAAGCAAGCCTGGAGAATTAAAGTTATAAAGACTGCTGCCCTTGAATCTTTTAGATCCTCAAGGTGGCATTGCTTCCTACCATTTCCTTCTCACTAGTATATGAAAATTTTTGTAATATATAAATAACCCTGGCCTGTTATTGTTACAGATCCGTCTATGCATACATGTACACAACAGGTATATTTTAAGGTCCATATGGAGATTAAAACTCTCAGCAGGGCCTGGTTCAGTTGCTCTTGATTGTCTTTCATAGTAATTACAGCCTCAGTGGTGGGAGGGAGGCACATAGAGCATTTGTCTAGCTTGCACAAGGCTCTGAGTTTGATCCACAGCACAAAAAAAGAAGAAAGATATGAAGAAAAGGAAAGAAGAAAAAAGATAGGAAGAAAAGAAATGACTAAGAATCATCAGACGATTTCAAATTTGAAATCAAACTTATCAGATTCACATGAGAAATTTAAAAAATACACACCTCTCCACCATTATCTTAGTGAATCAGACTATCTGGAAGAGACACTTGGAAGCAGCCAGATCTGGATTCGTGGATTTGACTCAATCACCTTTACAATTAAAACCTTCTTTGGCTTTATGTACTGTCAAATTGTTTGTGCATAAGCCCACGTGGTTATAATCGAGCCATTCTCAACATGGGGAAGCATCATGTAGTGTCATGTCCTATTGATGCAATAACTCCCTCAGCAGCTTCCACTATGTCCTGCTCAGAGCAAAAGAAGAGCACACTTCAAGTTAAACGATTCAGTCAATCTGGACCCTTGGTTTTCACAGAGGAAAAATATAAATGCAATGAAGAAGAGCAGGCCAAAGCCCTTCTTTTTCATCTTGTATATAAACACTGACCAATCCAATAATTGACTTAGACTATGTAGAATGGTGTAAGTACGTTCCATGATACTCACACAATGACAAAGTTACCTCACAAAGCATCGGTTTCGGCATATCCCTGTTATTGACACATTATAGTATGATTCCATTTTACAGGTAAGGAGACTGAGGAACTGCAGTTAAATAGCACCTAGATACTATTCGGAAGGATGAGTTCAAACCTTTCCAGAGGGCTTGGAGGATGGAGAGGCCACAGAGCTAGGGTTCCTTACAAGGCAGGGCCAGGTACAAAGTCGGGCTGTCCACAGGGGACTAGAAGTTCTGGCTTGTTCCCCCACTGCAGGTTTTCACCCTGTTTGGTTTCTATTGTTACATAAAAATGCAAGGTGGGTTTGCATTTGCTTTTTCTCTCGCATGTGTATGTGTGCATTTGTGTCTTGTCTCCATGATATATTTTTTCTCTTTCCACTCTTGGCCTTTTTTGTTATTCTTGCATTTTCCCAGGTACACCTTATTCTTGCCATCTGAGCAATTCCCAACTATAACCTCGCTTTGATATGGGGATAAATAAGAAGCAAATAAAGCATTTGGAAGGGAAGAAAAAGCTGGTATAAAGGAGAAGGCATGTGGAAATGGACAGAGAAAAGATTGGCGTTGAGCCATTGTTCAAGACCCAAATCAAGGTTCTTACCTTCAGAAAGCCTCCCTCACAGCTCCATAGATTCCATTTACACTGGGGTGAATGCACATAATACAGTCTGGTGTGCTTATAGTTACTTACAGATAGGAATTCTTAGATTATCAGCTAGGGTAGATGTAGACATGCTACTAGGATTTTACTGGAAAGGGAGGAGTTATGCTATGAATATATCAACAAGGTTTCCACTCGATGTAACAGAACCTCAGAAGGCAGTGCATAATAAATTTAGGAAAAAAATACAGTATGAATTTTAAATCACTCGATGCTCGTTTATTTATCTCCTTCATCAAATTGAAATTTTATAGTAAGAAAAACAGCATAGATTCAACAGAAAAGTAATATTTAATTAAAATGCAAAGAGTCATGGCTTTATTGAAAGTCTGTACTTAACTTAGATTTCTTCAACTTCTGAATAAATATCATTATCAAGAGACAACTGCACAGTCCTTCAGCTCCATTGAATAGCATAGTCATCCTCAGCCCTCCTGTACTGTCTGTAGTGTTGGTCTTTCCGATAAGTCATGTCAGTTTATCTGATCTATAACATGATCAGTAGGTTGTTGAGACTGGTGGCATTAGAAAGATGGTAGGAGAGCCAATTAAGCTTATTGTCCTTAAACATAGTGATTTTATTCTTTACTTTTTGTCTTTATGAGTCAAATTGAGTGAAGAGTAAGAATCGGACTTATGAATAACAGAAACACGAGAGTCATCGATCCAGTAAAAATATACATTGACATTGTTTTAAAAGTCATGCTTGCAACTTTGTAGCTAAAAGTATTAGGAACAGTGCTGGCAACAACTGTGGGTGTCCTCTATTTTCAACTGTATTCACGCGAATGAGCTGAGTGTTTGCTATCTGCTCACTAGAGGGGGTTAGACGCTAAAGAGCCACCTTTCAAGGATGGCTGGGATGGATGGAATGCAGCAACTCTGACAGGCTTTGGGAGGCCGGATGCCAGACATTCTGTGGCTGAGCCATATTTTAATAGATATTAAAAAGCAATTCCTTATTCACATTTCAACAAATCAGAGTAACTTGAATTTTATAACTTAAAAGAAAATATTTCTTAAAGAAAAAAGGGAAAGCAACTATAGATATGAGGAATATCTTAATCCACTTGTAATATGCACATCTAGAACTAAGCATAATTTAGAGATTTAACCATGTGAACTTGCTCAAAGTTGAACATTATGAGAAAACAAACTACTATGATTTTATGTAATTTAATATTTTTTATCTAGATTTTATCATGTATATATACAAATAATGATTTCACTTTTCACTTGATATGTAGTGACTATGAATTATTATATATGAATATATTAAAACTGAGGGATAATCTGAATAATTTATATGCTTCCAGTTTTTGAAAAAATGCATAATAAACTACTTATTTTTAGTTACTTGGTTTTAGTTGACTTTAGATAGAACCTCTGACATTTGAGGTGTGATAAGATTTGAGCCAATCAATTTTCGTCATGCCTCAGCACATAAATATTAGCAAATCCTGTCCTCAGGGAGGTGATTTGAGACTTGCTCTCTTGTCCCCACACGCTTGCCACCTTGGAATAAACTTTATCTCTTTCGCAATAGTTGTGGTATCAGTGGTTGTCATCATGTGTGATAGACGAAATGAGCCTGGATTGGTAGCGTTCTTACTTCATGTTCATGTGTCGGTCAAAATCTTATTTATTATTAAACAGAAACTTTTCATGGACACATCATGTGTTGGCACCCTCAGTTCCCTCCTCCCTGCCCTGATTCCACTGAGGACCCTACTCAGTGGGATGACTGCCATTTACCACAGGGTTCTGGGTTATGAGTTGTGAGAGCAGCAGTCAGACAACTGGCAACTCGTGTAATGCCTTCCAACACTACACAGGCTACCATCTGGGGGCTGGTGACCTTGCTGGATCCAACATGGTATCTTGGTGGTGTATGAGAACACCTTGTGGTATCTTCAACAATAGGGTCTTACCTTTTACCTGGAGCAGGTATTCAAGAGCTTTTACATAAGCCTGTCTTTTTGTATGGGGGGGGGGGACTTCATAGGTCTCTTTGAGCAACATCTCTGTGTGGGAAGTGACCCTTTACTGGGACAGGGAGCAATTTTGTCTTGGGGTTAGGCTTCCTCCCACTCTATTCAGGGACCCCCTTAGCAGGCAATGCTCACATCTTCCTTGAGAGCTTACTCTATGTAAATAAGGATTTTTACAGTATTGATTCATTATTGGTTTAGATTAGTGTATAAGCCCTCTCCCACCCTCCCATTCCTTCCATCCCCCCATTCCTTCTCCACGGAGAGGATCTCTTAACCGGAGAGCCATTGGTTACCCACTTAGGCTGGGTGCCATTATTACAGAGGTGTGTACATCTTGTCATGCTTTGGGTTTGTATAGCAGTGTACCCTGCTTGCTCACAACAGTGTTGGGCATTTTCCTCCAGCAGCTCATGGTTTTGAACAAATGTTCAAGAATCTACTTGTTCTTAGTTACTTGGTTTTAGTTGACTTTAGACAGTAACTCTGACATTAGCACTCTATGGGCCAAACATCTGGGAACTGGCTTTCTTCCAGATTCCAGCCATATCTCTCCATGTTCTCTGTCAGCAGGATGTGGCATCTTACCTTTTACCTTAGGTAGGTACTCAAGTGCTTTCGCAGAATCATGTCTTGTTTTGGGGACCTCATATGTCTCTCTGATCAACAGCTCAATGTTGATTGCGGATAACTGCAATATCTTATTTTAATTCACTATTTTACCTCTCTGCAATATTGCTTACTGCTTAAAAACAATAAAAGCCAACATTAAATTGGAGAGACCACAGAATTATATGCAATAAAGATTAAAGAAAATATCTTAACTTCATGATATTTGTTTATAACAAACTACAAAAATTAAACACCAACAAAACTGCCAATTATCAAATGGGCTAATGAAATGAGTGAACAGTTCACAAAAGAACAAGCAAAAATAAACATATAATCTTGGTATCATAATCAGAAAATGAACTATTCTGCCACAGATAACATACAAAATATGCTCAGTAACAAGGTATCATACCTAGAGTTGAGGATAAAGTTCTGTGAAATATGAGGACATAAATGCATGTACGCATTTCCATGTGAAATCCAGATTAAGAGCAAAAAGCACCAAGTAAAGAGATTTTTATAGTAGGTAGGAAGATATCTGGTCATGGATCTTTTGCCCCATATATGTTCTTAAAATCTTAGCATAAAATGATGTCTGAATAAAGTAGGAAAACTACAATGAAATTTACAACAGTGTCAGCCAAACATTTAAAAATGCCTTAAAGAGTCTGAAACTGTATTCTGTTTTTTCGGTTGTTTGTTTTGTTTTGTTGGGTTTTTTTTCCTGCCATATAATAGGTCTTGGCTTTAAGCCATGAATTCTCTTAAGTTGAAAACATCTTTTCAGGTATAACATTGTTGGTTATTAGAGCTGCCAGTTCCCTCCACATACGGGTCTCATGGATTCAGCTCATTTCTGTTGGACTAGAGCCCATTTAAAGAATTTACATTCTGTATATTTAGGTTTTATGATCGAGTAACCACATTTGCCAGTTTTATAGGTTATATATAAAACACAACAAAATTTATTCATACAAAATTTGGCTAGTTTCCTGTATTGTACAAGATTGCCCCCCCCCAGAGCATCTTAATCATTTAACATGGTTTGTTGATCATGATGGTAGGAGCTACAGACTGAGACTGCCTTAAGTGTTAGCTACTGAATTATTCTAAAGGTAAGAAACAAGAACAAAAGGGCACCTTTGGCAATTTGTTGTATCTGAGGTGATGGCACTGATTACTCATGCTTCCTTGTTGAGTAGCCTTCCATTTCTGGCTTTACTTTCCTTATCTATACAATGGGTAGTTTAAAAGAGGTGACTGAAGATTCTTCTATCAACACATGCTTCCTGTATAATATATACCGCAATAACTTTTAAGTATATGGATTTTTAAAAATTATTTTATTCATTTATTTGCAAGCAGACAGAGACAGATAAAAGAGAGACAGGGAAATGGCAAGCCTGGGCCTCTAGTCACCGCAAACAAACTCCAGATGCATGTGTCCCTTTGTCATCTGCCTTTCCATTGGCCCTGGGGAATCAAACCCAGGCACTAGGCTTTGCAGGCAAGCACTTTAACTACTGAGCCATCTCTCCAGCCCTGAATTATTTTTTTTGCTATTGGTTTTTTCTTTATTGTATAAAGGCACATAATTAATTATCTTTTAAAAATATTTTTATTTATTTATTTGTAAGCGAAGAGAGAGACAGAGATGTGACAGAGAAAGTGAGAGAAAGAGACAGGGGGAGGATGGGTGTTGAAAATGAACTCCAGATGCATGTGCCACTTTGTGCATCTAGCTTTACGTGTGTATTGGGGAATTGAACCTGGGTTTTTAGGCTTTGCAGGCAAGTGCCTTAAACACTGAGCCATCTATCCAGGCCTATATTCTCTTTTTAAGTTAATTTGTTTTATGACTATATATATATATATATATATATATATATATGAACATCATCATATGATCATATATATGATATGTTTTTGAATATGTCCAAACAACAAATTAACTTAATATTAACAAAATACTCTCTCTATAGGGAGTATTTTGATAACACCCCTAATCACCTTCTCTTTTCCCTATCCTATTCCTACTGAGACTCTTGCTTCTAACTGGTTCCCTTCTAGTTTAACTTTTTGTTTTATGGTGACTACCAAGTTTAATTAGGGTTTCTTGCATGAACACGGGTGGGGGTGGGAAGTGCATAGACAACTTACTAATGACTAGCTCACTGAATAAAATGTCTCTCTCTTCCCTAGCAACCAGTAAGTGTCAATCATTCTTCAGCGTGTGGAGGAACCTCATGATCCTGTCCTCGATCCATAATAGAATGGCAACGAGATGAATACTGTTCAAATCTTGGAGAGGTAACCACAGCTGTTTGTGAGTTCATAAGCACAATGGCCATGTCATGTCAGGACGATAGCAACTGACAGTTGTCTTTGGCACTTACGTGTTTTCCACCTTCTCTTACACAACGTTACATGCACTTTGGTGTCCGGTGCACAGGTATCCAGTTATAGGTGTTTCTCTGTATTAACTGCTGCCTACTGCAAGGATGTTGTTGTGAACTTAAGCGTCTCTGTGCTTCTCCTTTAAGTTGTGTTGGAAGTCCTTGGTGTCTGTCTCACTGACATCCTGGGTTGACTGATCGGCTGCGGTTGTAGGTCTCTTTCTTGCCCTGCCACTCTCTCAAGTGCTTCACCTGGTTTAGAGATTCATCCCAGTGGAGTGTGGCTGACTGCGACATGGGGAGAGGGGAGAGAAGAAGTTGTGAGGCATTGCCTGGTGGTTCCTATGTCTTCTGCTTTAGCTTCTTTAGATCTTTCAAGGCTAGTGAGTATGAGAACAAGTTCTTCCTCACAGTTCCTGCTGCTTTTGCTGGCAGGACCAGCATGTGTGAGGAGAAGTGCTTCCCAGAAGCTGGCATCACTTGGTTCAGTTGGGCATATAGATCTGGTCTGATTTATATTAGTTTCAACCCATTTCCCCTTAAAGATCTTGCCTAAATTAATAAATTCATTCATAAATCTTTTAATTACCAGGAAAGACATTTATTGTATTTTATCTTGACTTTTCCCCCTGAGTTTCATTTGTGAGGTTTTCATCTGTTATCTTCTAACAGATTCTTTAACTATTTATATATCATCTTTAAAAAAGAAATTATTGGGCTGGAGAGATGGCTCAGCGGTTAAGGCACTTGCCTCCAGTGCCTAAGGCCCTGGGTTCAATTCCCCAGGACCCACATAAGCCAGACCCACAAGGTGGTGGCCCTTGTGTGCTCTCTCTCTCTTTCTCTCTCTGTATCTCTCAGCTTGAAAATGAATAAAATATTTTAAAAAAAAGAAATTATTTCTAAAGAAAAATACATTATTTATAGCTCACCTATTTTTCTACCCCTAAACTGTGACTTTCACTATCAATCAAAAGGCAATGACAGAATGGGAGAAAATACTGGAAACAATATGTCAAAACACCCCCCTCAAAGCCTGACAACACCCCCAAACCAAACACATAAATTTACCAGCCAAGAAACCAACTAATTAAACAAATTAAAATACTCAAACAATTGCAGCAACAATGAAACAATAGCTAAATGACCAAATTAGCTATTGATCTGGTTGACATTTCTCAAAAGAAGGTTTATGAATGGTCATCAGTTACATATGAAAGAGCTTAATATTACTAATCATTAGGAAAACGCGAATCAAAACCGCAATGAGGTATCACTTCACACTAGTTAGGAAGGCCATAATCAAAAAGACAAAAGAAGTGTTAGTGAGGACGGAGAAAAGGGGGGCATCATATACTGTTGGTGAGAATGACAACAGGTATATCCTTTATGGAGAACAGTACAGCGATTCTTCATGAACTTAAAAAAATGGATTTAGCATGTATGTATCCACATATCAAGATAGTAAATCTCAGACCTTAAACATATTTTTATATGTCAAGCGTACCTCCATAAAATTGGGGTATTTATTAAACTTGTATCATTTTGTACTAATGACTTAAGCAATTTTCCCAATTTTCTGCTTTTCAGTTTGTTTTAATAAATTTCATCAGAAGTATCATTTGTTGGTATTTTTTGTGTTATTGCTTGATAGCTGAAAAAAATCTGGGAGTAAATTTTGTAAAGATGCTGGCATGAGTCACATAAAAGTGTGAGACATGAGATGTGAGATGGTGCCATAACATTCTGGTTGAGATGCAGTGAACCCAATGAGGACATAGCAAAAAGGAGTGAACGCTTTACAGTTTATTCAGATAAGCTGTTTGGAAACAGGACCTTCTTAGCAGTCGACACACTGTTAGAAAATAAAGTGATATTATCAAACCAAAATCCCTGTATGTTCATATTTCTCATCTACCATTATAAGGTTTCCATCTTAGCTTGAGCAGGAACTGGAACGAACGGCTCTTCATGTGATGTGTCTTTATCAGAGTAATCTCACACCTCTCTGACCAGGAACTACTGCTGATTAAAATTTTCTTGACTTAAACATTATGGTATATAAGGTATATGCATATGTGTATATGAGAATCTAAATTCATACTGAAAGACCTTTGGAGATGTTGATTTATTAGTAAGGCATTACATTTATTTTTGTTTTTCCAAAACTTGTTCTCCACTGTTGTTATTTTTTGTCATGGTGATTTTTCTTGTTTTGATTTTACCTGAGTAGAAAAGCATGAAATTAATTTCCTATTGCCTCTGCCTAATGTCAAGAATGCTTGAAGCTCAGTATCACTGATTAGGAACAGTGCCCACTCTGGGGACAGTGGTAAATGCTTCAGATAGCATTCATGACCCTTTCAGTCCATCAGCTGCCCTGGGTATTGCATGCTGACACACACAGCTGAGTACCCTGGACATTTCACTTGGCCATGGTTCCATCATATTCCTAGGAGGTAGTGGTCTACATCCAGTGATGGGTCATTGTGTAAGTAAAAAGACTTGCTTCCTTGACTTAAGTTTGAACTCTGTTGGGCCCTCTCACTTTTATGGCTACACAGGATTCACTGAAGTTTGGTTATGAGTGTGGTCACAAGTCCCATCATAGTATGTCTCTCCTGTTCCTTTTCTTCCTTTCTCTTTTTCTCTTTCTAGTTCTCTCTTTTCTTTTCTTTCTTTCTTTCTTCTTCTTCTCTTCCTCCTTTTTCCTCTTCTGAGCTCATTCACTTTAGCGTTTGTGTACATTTCATTTTAGTGTTTATTAGATTTTATTTATTTTTGAAATAAGTAGATCTGATTTTACGATTCTGGGACAAAATGACTCCTTTTAACTGTTGAAAATATCCTTAAAAAGTCAATGCCTCTTTTGATACATTTCAGTGTCATTAAACATTATAAGATACGGCTGTATATGATAATCATTTCCTCTTTTGTGAGTGTTTGTACGATATAGTTTGATAGCCTTCTTCAACTTCATTAGAATGAAAAACTAAAATGCTTGATATTGGTTCCATGAGAATTATTAGTTGCTTCTCTAGTCATTCTGAGAAAATATCTCAGAGAAACAGCCTAAGAGATTAGAGGTTTGTTTTGGCTAAGAGTTTAAGAGATATAGTCCATTATGGAGGGGCAGGCATGGTGATACAGCAACAAAGAGGCAATGTATTGCTTTGGATACCTCAGGGACCTCCCTAACCAATAATTTGCTGGGAGGTATCCCACTACTGGGACCAAAAAAATTTGAATTTTTGTAACATCTTTAGTTTTGGTCACCCCTCCTCTCACCCACTTTTCTCCTCCACCCCCTTCTCCTGACCCCATTTAGACCACACCACCCCTGTGTTCTGTCGCTCTACTTACATATCTACCATATTCTCCACTTAAGCCCTCTTCTCTCTGCTGTCTCTTATGGCCCTGTGAATGACAGCTAGGCCACATGTCCCAAAAGTTCTATAACTTTCTAAGAGTGTCACCAGCCAAGGACCAAATTTTCAAATCAAATGAGCTTGTGGGAAAAATCTGCATTCAAAATAGCATTTCTCCTTTAGCTCCATAGGCTTATGGCCATCTCATAGTATAGCATGTATTGAGTCCAACTTCTTCAAAAATCCCACAGTTTTTTTTTTTTTATTGCTCCAACACTGCTCAAAAGTGCAAATCCAGATTCTCTTCTAAAACTCAAGGAAATCTCTTTATTCTGAACCCTTTTAATTTCAAGAATAAATTATATACTTCCAACATATAACACAGATTAAATACTCCCATTCAGAAAGGGAGAGAGAAGGGAACAGCAAGGGAAGATAGTGTTAAAGTAAGATTAAATCCATGAGGTAAAATACTGGAACTCCACATCAAGCATTTGGGGCTGGAGGTATTATCATTTGGATTTTAATGTGTTTGGCCTGCGTGTTTCTACAACCCTATTGCCTGTGACACATGTATCCCATCCCTTGGGCCTGATCCATTCAATATCTGTAGCTCTTCTGGCTAGATGTCTCATGTTCCTGTCATATCCAATACCTTGAGCTCTCCAATGCAATTTAGGTTTAATCTGCATAGCTTTATTCACAACTCACTCAATTGCTCATTCTAACCCTACTATGTATTTCCTGGCCTTGGTGACTTTTTGGAACTGGAGATTAAGCCTCCATAACCCTATACCTCTTGCTTTATGCATATCTGCAAAGCCAGCCTCACATGGAGGATGACACCAAATCATTCAGCCAGCTTGATAAGTAGACTTGACCTCCTTGATAATGGCCAATTTGGCTGAGTGCCGGTGCAGTTTAATCTGGGAAAATAGTCCCTGGTGTGGGCACATAAGGTCCAGGGTCTCTTTTTGCTGCAAATGAACACCTGTCCAGCTTTCTGTAGGTGGATGAGGACTTGAACTCTGTTCTGACAGGCTCTGTAAGCAAATGCTTTAGCCATCAAACCGTCTCCCATGACCCTGAAATGAATGTTTTCAAATGTTTCGGTTTTTACCCGAGAGTCTGCAGTGGGTGAAGTCTTGCCCTCAAGGTACTTTTCTTATTGTCCCAGTACAAACTGAACAGTGTTGATAGTTGTAACAAAGCTGCTTTGTCTCCCACCCAACCTGTGTCCAACTTAAAAACATACTTCTTTCCTGACCAAATCCCTCCACATCTGCTTTCACTGCAATTGTGATAAACAAAATCTATAATAACCATTCTACAGCCTGAATGCTATGTAACCTGGAAATTTTATCTGCCAAACAAATTATCCTATTACTTTTGAACTAAGCTTCACTCAATTTTGAGAACGTTTACAGAATTCCGCCAGATTCTTTGCCAGAATCTGAATGAATGGCATGTCGCTCAATGCCCAGTCGTGTCTGAGACCTCACAAGCGCAGCCTTTGCTCTCTCCATTTCTACTTGTAGTCTGTCTTCCATATTCCTAACATAATGCGTGTTGACAGAATCCAGGGCTCCTGCAGGCCACAGTTCTGGATTCTTCCATGTTCTTCCCCAGAACCAGATCCCAAGGCCTATGAATCACACGGTCAGTTTATCACGGCAGTGGCTTCATTTCTGCTGCCACTTTCTTTGTCCTCAGAAACAGCTTCAAGGATGAAAGGTTCATTTTGGC
>PVHP010003997.1:0-74454 GCA_004024765.1 Zapus hudsonius | reverse complement strand
AGGAGGAAAAGGAAGTAGTTCAAGGGCCACATAGAAAATTGAAGATGACAGACCCCAGGGCTTAAGAGACCCAAAGTCTGCAAGTTTCCCAAATAATCACTTCAGAAAGATCCCTCAGCAAGTATAAAATTTCACACACACACACACACACACACACACACACACACACACACACACGCTTAAGAAGAAAGTATAATTTCAGGCTAACAAGAATCCTACACACACAGGGAATATGTATTTAAGCAAAACATCAAGGCACTAGATTTTACAAGATAGGTTTTGTTTCCTTCAACCAAACTGCCTTACAAGCACTTTAAAAAATAATAATAAAAAGCATACCCAAAGAATAATGCTACTCTGGCTCTTGGCTGAAGAAGCTGCTCTTTTTCAAATGGCGGTGACCACTGGGATAATGCAAAAGACACCACAGTGCTGAGAAGAAATGACAGTGGAAGTGTTCAGCACTGGGACATTTCTATCACACCTCCTGAGGCTCAGGGTCCATTGTGGAAGAGGTGGTAGAAAGATTGTAAGAGCCAAAGGAAAGGTAGGACTGCTTACAATGCAAACTTCCAGACACAAAACGGCCTTGATAGTCATGACTTCGCAGTGCCTGATAATACCTACACATAATGTGAGGAAAAGATGATGACATCAAAACAAAACAGAGACTAATTGAGGGGGGAAGAATTATGGGGGAGGGTTGCAGGGGGAGAGGAAGGGAATTGTAATGGTTTATGGTCTGTAATTATGGAAGCTGTCAATAAAAAGTTTTTTCACATGGGATTTTTTTCATAAAACATCTCACAAAAGCATAGAAAATTAAATCATGCTTAATTATACATTGTAGCCCTTGTCTTAAGTGGAAAGAATGAAATGGTATAGACTCTAGGCTGTTCTAGACATTTTGGACTGTCTAGTTGTTATATTAAGACTGATCAAATGCCAGATCATCTCTACCTCTCTCCTCGAAGTGATTCGGGCAGGAAGATTTAATGTGATGAAATGATTTGACTTGCTATTTGAAGAATTCTCTTGCAAGATATACAACCCCATTAAATTTTCCCAGGCAGCTGCTAGGGGTTGCTAAGGAAGTGATGGAAAAAGAAGAATTCTAAATAAATAGTGATTTCTAGGGGCAGGTTCTTTAGCTCCCCCCCCCCCAACATACAAATACACTTCCCAGGATTTAACACCTTAGATACAGTGACAAGTTTCCTTTCTTTGTTTTCCCCCCTCTCTTTTTTCCGGCTTTCCTTTCTTCTTTTTCAGGTTAAAGAGGAGTGACAGGATCCCCCAGCAGGGCTCTGGAAGAGGGAGCCAAGGCTGCTGGGTCGGAGTACCTCAGAATATAGACAGAATGAGACGGAAGCCTCTGTATACACATCCCCCAGAAACTCAAGAGTGTCTGGGCTGTGTTGCAGGGAAAGACTGCATTTACACAGAAGCCTCGAAACAGGCATCTGCTATTTTGGCATCAGCATCCGTTTCTTTTCTTTGATAACCATATCTCAGTTTTGCTCAAGGGAAAAGCCCTGCAGACCCTCAGAGCCCCACCTATGCTCCAGAGAGGCAAGGCGTCCTGACCCACACAGCCCCGAAACAGGAATGATTGACACATTCTTGAAGGTCCCACTAGAATCTATAAGCTCCAGGGAGGCTTCTGCAAAGATTTCTGTGACAAATATGGCAGCCTGACTCTTCCACGTTTGGGGAAAGGAATCGGGCTGGAACTTGTTTTGCAGCCCAAAGAAGAAAGTTTTGAGAATGCAGCCAGTAGCCTCAATCGCAGAATCCACATATTGAAATGTGGTGACATTACATCCCAATGACTCTACTCCTAAAGAAATAAAAAGCAGAAGAGCTCTTCCCTACCTGAGATTTCTACACATTCCTTTCAGGTTGGTGCTTGGTGCAGATTTTCCCTGGGACCATTCAAGGTGTGAAGCTGAAAGGCAGTTTTTGAAACTACTGGAATGCTTTTCTTTAAAGGTGCTGCACCGGACTGTGATTTGGGGCAATTTCCTCCTGGAGGATGGGAGGTGGAGAAGTAGCCAAAAGGAAGATCCCAGAAAAGCCGGGAGCTTTTCCATACAGTGCATAAGTGAATGACAGCTTGTGTGTGCAAAACGAACTGACTGGTGCGCCCTTAATAAAGAGATCAGGCTTCTGGATGGTCATGGAGTTTGCCGGTTGAAATGATCACACAGTGTTCCATTCTAGGTAGACAATGTGCCCACGTAGTCCCAAAGCATGATTGTAATAGTTTCTAATACCAAATGCCTTAACATGCATTTAGGCTAACACAATGTGTACACTGTCTATATTCCGATAGTCATGGGAGTCCCAAGATGGGGAGAAAATGCCACTTGCAGAGATTCTTTCTGTATCTGAACACAAGTGAAAGCAATTGGCCCAGAAGGGAGTCAAAGGAGTAAAAGTACCCAACTGTGTTTGAGTTTGTTCAGAACATGGCTCTATACATCTATTTCGATACCTGTTTACTGAAAGTGAATCTTTCATGGCACTTCTCACGTTATGTCTTGGAGACAACCTAGGATGTTCCTCTAGGTTAGGAACATCATACAACCACCACCTGGTGGAACTCACTTAAATAGGGATGGTTGAGAGGTGCAGGAACATCTTGGAAATTGACCCTGACAACAATAAGGTCATTTCGTGGCCCCAAATCAATAGTAGATCTTCTGTTCAGAAGGAGCCAATTAAGAACTAGGAAATTAACACACCCAAAATTTGGAGGATTTATGTTAGCCATGGAATTTAGGTATTGTTCAATAACAGCAACTATTCACCAGCATGTTCCGGGGAGTGGAGCTCTTACCTCTAGCTCTGTACCAGGAGAGTGAAGGAGTGTAAGAAAAAGCCACAGTGAAGACAAAAGAGTTTAGCAAAGACCTGAGTGAAGGGAGGACGCAAGACACACAACCATCTAATGAAACAAATTACAAGTGGAGGGAACAAGTGGAAGGCCCCACAGCAGAGGCATGTTTGGATTGTTGGGCCCACCAACCCCGTATGCAGAGCAGAGAGAAGGTAAAAAGAATGCAGAGACAGGAACGGGGAAGGGGTCAAATCCTGTGAAGCCATGCACATCTTGGTCAGGACTTAAGTTCTTTTCTACTTTGATTCATTTAGAGATTGAAGGCAGGGAAGCGGTGTGACCTGCTTTATATTCTAGCAGGATTATTTACTATGGACAGAGAGGCAAATGTAGAAGTCGACTGCAGCAGCCTGGACAAGAGTCCAGACAGATATAAATGATAGAAAGAGATATGGGGAAAGTACACAGAAATGCATCTGTATGTAGATCTGTGTGTAAATATATACAATGCATACATACGCATGTAAGCCTAAACATGCACAAACTCCGCATCAAGCATGTATGGTTAATTGTATCTGCTTTACAAATATTTTTTTTAAATATTATTTTTCATGTGGAAAAAATCAATGTTCAGAGAATTTGCATAATTCCTGAGGTTTTATTTAACTAATAAAACATTGCTGGCACAAAGACTGCAAAGTGCTAAAAGGGAAAAAGTCAATAGGCAACAGGTGGGGGGGGAGGTTTCACCCTAGGATGAAAAGTACTGCTGACCAGAACTCAGATGGCATGGAACTCTGGATGGCCTGATAAACAGAAGTGGATACATTTTACAATTTTTTATAAAACATCCTGTGAGCTCCTGGAATGGCTCTGTGTTCCAATTTATACACATATTCTCTCTCTCTCTCTCTCTCTCTCTCTCTCTCTCTCTCTCTCTCTCTCTCTCTCTCTCTCTCTTCTCTCTCTCTGACTTAATTCTTCCACCTGAATGTGTGTTTCTTGATAGGAATGAACAGAAGGAGAGGACTGGGCTAGGGTGTAGCTCAGTAGTTGAGCACTTGCTGAGTGTGCATCATGCCCTTGGTTCAGTCCCCAGTGGGAGAGGGGGAAGAGAGAGAAGAGGGGGAGAGAGGGGGAGAGAGAAGGGAATAGAGGAGAGAGGCTGAGTACACGCTTTGCTAGCCCCTGCAGCAGAGAGCCTGGATCCACTCACCTCCTTCTCTTGGGCAACAAGCGACCCCATTACCTTTTCCAGGCTCTTCAGCAGCTAGATGTGGCTATGCAAATGAATTTTTTCCACTAGAATGACAATTACAGTTACAGGTGTGATGTCTGCCTCACCTGTTGGAAAGGAAATTGCTGGTGGGGACTTCTGCTCTGTTTTTTTTTATATTTTATTTATTTGAAAGCGAGAAAGAGACAGAGAGAGAGAGAGAGAGAGAGAGAGAGAGAGAGAGAGAGAGAGAGAGAGAACGCCAGGGCCTCCAGCCATTGCAAACAAACTCCAGACAAAAGCTCTACCTCGTGCTCATCTGGCTTCATGTGTGTACATCAAACACCGGTCCTTCTGCTTTGTAGGCAAACACCTTAACTGCTGAGCCATCTCTAGCCCTGCCCATTTTTCTTTAAGGCAGTGGGGATCCTAGTGGGTTGGAGTCCTAGTTCTCATCATGTAGAAGAGACAAAACTTCAAAGGCAAGAGTTTCAATGAGAGGTGATTTGAGTCATTTTTTGCCGGAGCGAATTAAAGGGGAAGGGCAGCTGACACACAGCAAGTGAGGGAAGAGAGGTTAGGAATAGCCAGCAACTCCCAACACAGCTCCTCACAGCAAAGACACTTGGGGTCTGTCCAAAATGTCAATAGTGATAAGGTGGAGAAGCCCCATTCTAAGGCAATGCTCCTTGAACGTTGAGCCCTCTCATGAGTCCATTTGGTTCAAATGACCTCAGGGTACATAGTGAACGCCATGCTGGCTGGCACGCACAGGCAAGCTGGTATTACTACATATATATGCACCTGGTCACCTGAGCCCCGTTTTCCCCTTGGCTATTGTGAGTGGCTGGTGAGTGTGCAGTATGACGGCTACAAATGCTGAACATCCCACGTTCATCATGTACAAGAGAAATAGACTCCTATCTTATGTCAGCCATTGGTGCAGTTACCATCTGTAATTAGTGAATGTTTCTACACTGTTCCAAGCCATCTGTTTGGGAACAGACTTAGAGAGCCTTGGAAATGATCTTTTCCAGAAAGGAAGAAAAGGCAAGGGGGCAAAGAATCAAAGTGGTGTGGTAACTGCTGGACACGTGTGAGGAGAATGGATGAGTCTCCTATGGCTGCTGTAACAAGTAACCAAAAGGTTGGTGGCTTAACACAATGTAAATATTATGGATGTCCTAAATTTGAGATGGGCCTCAATGTGCTAAAATGAAAGTATCAGTAGAGCTTCATGCCTTCTGGAGGGGTTAGGGAAGAATCTACTTCCTTGCCTTTTCCCTGGTTATAAGATGCTGTGTGTACTTCTTGACCCATAATTCCTTCCTGTCTTCAAAGCCAGCCACAGTTGACTAGGTCCTTCTCATGCTGCCATCTCTCGGAATCTCTCCAGCTCTCCTTCAGTTTATAAGATTTCTTGTTATGCTATTGGATTCATGCAAATAATACAGGACAATCTTTCAGTTCAAAGTTAGTCCTTTAGCTTTTAACAACCCTAGCTCCATCTGAAATCGAGTCCAACTTTACTATGCACTCTAACACATCCACAGGTCCAGAGAATTAAGATAAAGACATTTCAGGGGCCGAGAAAGCAGGATAGGGATAGGCAACTACATAAGAATTCTAATTCTAGCCTGGAAAACACAGCCAGAGAATAAAGGTGGGGGTGGAGATGATGGGCCACCTGAGAACAAACTGAAAAGTCTTCTGGTCACTTCCAGAGCTCATTAACTGCAGGCCAGTCCTACAAAGCAAGTGTGCCCCATTACTTTTTATGTTGTTTCAGTCTAAAACACCAGTGGTCATGAGTCGGGAAAAGGATCATGCAGATTGAGGCTGTCCAAGAGCTCTCTGAAATTCTCTGCTGTCTACACTAAGAACACTGGATAACCATGCTGTATAACAGTTTCTGTAAATTAAACTTCTTAATCTAACTTTATGATAAGAGGGCTTGTCCTGTATTTCAGGTACTCCCTGGAGTGCAACATCCCAGAAAACCAATTACCTAGAGGAATTCATGAAGACGTGCATGGATTAATAACAACCAACATATGTAGTAGACAAGCTAGCTCCCAGCGCGTGCCATAACTCTCCCGTGGCTAGATCACTGTGGTGTTATGAGAAGCTGTTATTCCCATTTTGAAGATTAGGAAATAATAGTTCAGGGATTAAGTGCTTGTCTGTGCACACAAAATGAGGTAAATGGAGAACTCTGACCACATTTGGTAAAATGCCACTAGGGACAGGGAGATGGCTCAGTGGTTAAAGTGCTTGCAACACAAGCATGGGGATCTGAGTTCAAATCCCCAGAACCCATGTCTCGGCCCTTGGGAGGGGGTGACGGGAAATCCCTGAGGCTCACTGGCTAACTCACCTAGCCAAATTCATGGGCTCTAGTTTCAGTGAAAAACTGCCTCAGAGAGTGATTAAAGTGTTAAGACATGCGATGTCAACCTATAGCCTACACACACACACACACACACACACACACACACACACACACACACACACACACCATCCACATACAAACATGCATACACACTAAGATAAATGAATAAATAAAATGTCACATGACTCGAATTGACCTATGATAAGGGAGAACTGTAACTTGACTCAAGTATTTCCTCAGCTCCAGTGAGTAGCTCCCTAAATTCTAACCCCCTGAGAAAGCTTTAGCTACAAGGCCTGGAAAATGGCAGACCTACATCTCCAGTGACTATCCCAAATCCAAACCAGACCTCTTAGCAATTATCTGGTTATTAAAAGCAAAGTGTATAGTTTTGGACATGCCATCATACTGTGCAGCCCAGGCTAGCCTCACACTCATGGCGCTGCTGGCCCAGGGATTAGTATCACACCTATAATCCCTGGGGCAGGATGTCCAGCCATATTCAAATTTTGATAATGCATTTAGAGAAACATAATCCCAAACACGCTTGGAGAAAAATGATCCATCAGAAATAACCTAGGCTGTTTTCCAAAACTGATCACTACAGAGACAGAGGCCAGGCATCCAAAGATGTTCCATACTGGGAAGACACCTGGCTTGTGACAGCCTGCTATGTGTCTTAGGAAATGCTGCTTGCCCTTCCAAAGTCTCTCTATTGGCAGAAGAAGGGAGAGAAAGGATTTGTTTCATGAGGATATGGTGAGGAAGCAAAAATAACTTGACTGCTATAGGAACCAGAGGAGGCTCTGTGGCTGCACAGCCAGTGAGTTTATTTTTCTTGCACCCAAAACAATCTTGAGAATTAGTGTAGAAAAGTGCTTAGAACAATTCTTAGCCAAAAGTTCCCAAGAAATGTGAATGTTCTTTCTTCTCAGAGGTCAGTAGTGCTGCAAATAAAAGCCCCTCCTTTTGGAGATTAATAAACCACCATCTATGGAGTTCCTACTTTATGCTAGGGTGCTGGCAGGAAACAAAATGTCTTGATAAGATTCTTGCTGTTATGTAGTTGCCTTCCAGTGAGGGGGAGTAAGTAATGAGGAGAACTTTGGAGCTAATATCTGCTCAGAAGAAAATAAAAAAGTAGAAAAAGCTCAGAATTGGACAGTCCTTACATGGTTAGGAACGGTCTGTTGAGGAGTTAAAATGTCAGCCAACACCTGAAGGATAGAAAGAAGACCCTCGCAGTTTAGGAAACTGGGACAGAGCATATCAGGAAAAAATAATAAGAATAACATGGACCTGCACTGGGAATAATCTGGTCACAGTCCCAAGACAGAAAGCAAGCCACCCCCAGGGTTTGGTAAGAACCAGGCACTGAGTGAGACTTTGTTGGGCCCAGGACAAGTGAAAGCAGGAAAATGACAGCTAGAATTTGCTGTTTATTCCAAGATGCCTGAAGGTATGTTTCCAATGGAAAAGAGCTGAGAGACAATAAAAAGAAGGTTCAAATGCCAGCTCTACGTTTTGGGCAAATACTCCACCTGCCTGTGTGTGGGTTTCCTCCTTTGTAAACATGGGTAACAGTCACCTAAGTACCTGACACAAACAACTGACTGGAGAGAAGGCTGACTTTGCTCAGAGTTTCAGAGTCTTTGGTCCCATGTGCTTGGAAAGGACATCATGGTGGCCAGGACATACAGAAAAGGCTGCTCACCCCATGGTTTATGGAAAGCAGAGCAAAGAGGGGACTGGGGACCAGGGATAACCTTCAAAGGCACACCCCCAGTGACCTACTTTCTCCTGCTTTGCCCCACCTCAAAGCTCACAGAATCTTCCAAAGTAGTGCTACCACCTAGGGACCAATCTTTCAGTCTGTAAACCTATACGGGTTTTTCATATGCAATTCCTAACACCATCATTATCTCCTAAGGCTATAGCAAAGATGGAAGGAATTCAACAGCCTAAAAGGAGCTGGACCATCACCACTTACTTGTGTCTTTCAGATCCAAACCTTCATCTCCCCAAAATAACCATCATTTGGTACTAACTTGTTTTCTGCTTTATAACCAGAGTGGGTGCACCTATGGTCATTCACGCATATCAATTCAAATGTCAACCCATGCTTTGGCCATAGTCCTCCTGCCTGAATTTGGGGAACAAAGCAGTGAGGTCCCTTCAATGAATCATAACACTTCATGAATCTGAAGAGAAATAATTGTCTTGCCATATGTCATCTGAAAATCATAATGTGGAAAGTAAGGAAATCCTGCATATGAAGAACTACATGTTGGTACTGTTTATGGAAACAGTATTGTTCAAATGATGTGTAAATACATCTGACCTCTACTGAGGCAGCGACTGATTAAACCAACAGAAATATGGAAGAAGGAGGGAGACAGGAAGGTGGAGAGAAGAAAGCAATAAACACCCTAAAGAAAGGGTATCTTTACACTGTGTGTGTGTATTTGTGTGTGTGTTTAGAGGCTCGTAGTACAGTATTACATTTTTGTTATTAAAAATGCATTCTAATTTTTGCAAAATTCATTCTCATTTTGTATATTTGGTTCTATAGCAAGAATATTTTATATTCCATTACATTTTAAAAATACTTGGCACAGGCAATGATAGCTCTTGTATCATTTCCTCACCAGCCGCCTTAATGAATTGTATCACTGTTTCCAAATGATTTTAGGAGGATATTGGTTCTCTTGAGTTTTCCAAAAATAATAGAAATTGCTTGAAAATAGTGGTGATTATAACCCCCTGTCTTTCCTTCTTTCTTTCTCGCATCTAATTGTATTATCTAATAATGCTTGAAAATTGGTTAACAAATCTTTCCTTTACTGTTCTGGATAAAATGGGAATTCTAGTGTTGTATCAGAGAAGGTGATATTAACATTGTGTATCTTACTATTGTGTTTGTTCCAAATGTTCATAAAAGGTCTTTAAATTTCTCTTTTTAGCCTCCTTAAAAATATATCACAAGATTTTTCTCACTTATTGATTTTAACAATTAATAACAATATCAAATTTCCCAAGATTGAACCATCCTTTCACTCCTAGAATTAATCCTATTTGAACAAGACCTATATTCCTTTGTGACAAAGTCATTGACATGGCTATTTCTCCACTCAGTGAGCTCTTTCAGCTCAGTGCATGGGCCATGTTTAGTTCATGTTGGCTCAGCACACAGCACACAGTAGACAATGTGTGTTTAATAATAAATGAATGAATAAATTGAATGACAAGTATACTGAACTCTGACCCAAACTAACCCTTTAGAAGTGTCCATAATTAAAATGCTAGATGAGAGTTCATGAGCCCAGTCCCGAGTGAATCTTTATATTTAATGGACATCTGGTCCACTGGGTTCTCATTTGTCTCACAATCAAACCCATACTCCCCTACAAATACTTCCTGTGTTTTCAGTGGAGCTAACCTTGCTTCCCTAATTCCACCACTACCCCAAATCAAAGTGCCAGCTACATATCTATGTCCTAAGAAGAGTATATTCAACTACTGCCTAAGGAATGGGTACATGTTTCAATCTTGTATAAAGGCATTTCCAGGAATTCACTACAGATGCTCACAAAAATTATTTCCTCCTACTTAACATTTTGAATAAAATGTGATGAGAGAGCCTATCTGAGAAGGAAGCAAAACAGAGTCAAATATAACAGAGGAAGAAAATCTACTGAGGTCTGGTGACATCCTTTGCATCTCTGGATCCAGCTTTTACTGAAGCCCAGAATTCCATACACTTCTCAGTCATGCAAGTCGATGTATTATGTTTGGGTTTATAACCACTAAAGTTCAATTTCTCTCACTTACAATCCCCAAAATATATATGTATGCACATGAATATGGATGGAACGCATATGTGGCTTAAGTCATATTGTAACGGTGGAGCTGGGGATTAGAACTTAGGTAATACCCAGCAAATTCCAATGTACCTCAGAACTTAAGGAGTACCCAAATTCTTGTTTATAAAGTTAAAGAATTAAATTTATAGACCACCAGAGGATAAGGTATAGTGGGAGACTTTATTTAAAAGAAAATGGGCAGTTACAGAGATCTCCAGCCGCCAGTGTGGAGAGAACACGTGGGAGAGGGTTTAGCCAAAATCTATGCTGTTCAGCTAAACAAGCAGAAAAAGAAAAGCTAACAGAGGGCTCCCATCATGAGGAAAAAGGTTCATGTGGTAAAAATCTTGAGTCTTCAAGATTTGTCAATGGTTGGGTGGGGGAAGGCCTTACCTTTCTAAGACCTGGAGATTTAGAAGTCCTCCTCCTAAGAAGCCATGTGGGAAGAAGGGGCAGAATTATTTGTTCAGTGAGCAGAGAGACAGCTGATTGGTCCATACCTGACCAGTCAGTTTTAGCACCTAGGTTTGAACTGTAGCTAGAAACACCTCCCACTCAAGGGGCGGGGGGTCTATGGAACTTGCCTGAAGGAGTTAACTGTCACTATATGTTACTTTGTTCATTTGTGAATATGCTGCAATGGTTAATAGTGGTTGCCAATTTCAATAGGACCTAGAATCACCTGTAAGGAATTATCTTGATTAAGTTAATAGAGGTGGGAAGGCAGCATTCGGTGGGTTGGGGTCTTGAACTGTATAAAAAGGAGAGAGTGTGCTGAGCACTAGAATTCATCATCACTATTCTACACAGTGCTGAAGGTGACCAGCTGCTTCAAGCTCCTACCACCATGCCTCCTTCACCATGATAAACTATAACCTAAAACTGTAAGCTGAAATAAATGCTTCCACCCTAAAACTGATTTTTGTCGAGTATTTTATCCCAACAATGAGAAGATAACACAGAAAATTAGTACTGAGAAGTAAGGCTGCTACTGTGAAAATCCTGAGCACCTGGTTTGAAGGAGGGCATCCTTGGAACTTTAGACCAAAGAACCATATAATGCTGTAATCAGAGCTTAATGGGCTATTCTGATAGGATGCTATCAGAAACCAGGCTAGAAGCAGTTCATCTGATATTTTAGCAAAGAAGCTGGCTGCATTCTGCCCATGTCCTCACACCTTGAACAAAGTTTAATTTTAAAATAATGGACTAATATGTTTGGTGGAGGAAATTTCAAGGCAGAAAAGCATTGAGCCTGCAGAATGGCTTCTATTTACTCCCCTGATTCAGATATACAAGGAAAGAGGAGAAAATATAGAGAAGAAAATATAAAAATATAAGGCTTAGCACTGAAATAATATAAACAAAGTTAAAGCCTCAGGCACAGTAACTGTGGCTTCAGATTTCACTATTGAAGAGATTACCACCATTAAAGGGAAGTCTATACTGGGTTAATACCACTCTATAACAATAGGAAGAATTCCCAGAGGATAAAGCCTAGCCCATTAAATCCTCAACTTAGGAAGAATGTCAATTCTTTTACAAAGAAAAGGCTAGGAGGAAAAACTGTTGAAGGAGGTCTATGCTCCCCAAGGTTAACATGCAGAGGCTGCTCTAGCCAAGTTGGACACCAAGCTTCATACTGATCTGACAGCAGAACTTGAAAGCATTGTCCATATGATACTGGTTTTAGAAGAATGAAAGATGCAAGATATAGGATTTCATCACAGATCATCAGAGAGCCACTGAGGCTAAGCAATCCCTGCACAGAGGCCAGCAGAGGCCACTGCATGAGTTTGTGAAGACAAACCAAAACTGGAGACCCCAAGATGTTAGAAGATTCCAGGGCCATGGACCATCTGCCAAGAAAAGCTATGGTATCGTGGCAAATCTGAACCACAAAAGAAATTATGGGCAGCACAGCTGGAGGGGTGAAGCTAGCCAAGGCCTGTGAAACCAGATGATCTTCTCAGAAGTCCCAGATGCTAGGCATGGAACTGCAAGATTTGGAGTTTGCTCTCCTGGGTTTTACTTTTCCTTTGGTTTCATCATTCCTTGCTGTGTTCTTATTCTTCCCTTGGGGATCTGGAATGTTTACTTCATGCCTATTCATGTTGGAATTATGGACCTTGTTTTCTGATGTCTATCTACAGTTAAGAGTTTGCCTGAGTCTGTGCTTACACTCTGAAGCACTGTGGGAGCTCTTGAAGATTCCAGGAGATAAGCTGGACTGAATGTGTTTTTCATCATGAAATGTGTGTGAGCCTATGAGGACAAGGGGTGGAAGGTTATCACTTAGAAGTGATATGTTTGGGGTCAAGAGACAAGAGGTGGACCTGTGGTTCATATTGATTGTCAATTTGACAGGATCTAGATTCATCTGTGAGGATATTATTGCTTAGATTAATTGAGGTGCAAAAACCTACCTTAGCTGTGTGCATCACCACTCCATAGGCTGGGGCCTGGGCTATGTAAAAAGGATCAGCAGTATTCATCTTTCCACTCTGCTTCCTCACTGGTGGACTAACTGTGACCAGCGCCTACCGCGATACCTTTCCAGTCATGATGGACCTGGGACAGGAAGCCAAAATAATTCCTTTTTCTTCCATCAGCTGCTTCTGGTCAGATATTTTGTCTCAGCAAAGAGAACTGATGCATATGTTTGCATGTTCTTAAATAAAGGTTAACAATAATATTTTAAAGGAAGGCAATCCTAACTAGTGCGTATTTAAAAAAAAAAGGAATCCACCTTCTGCTTTTAATTAATGACAGGATTGGCAGAAAGTCTCCCACGGTGAATTAAAATTTCAGATTGAAATTCCCAAGACAGTTACAGAGTAGCTTGTTAAAACACAAACCCAATGGAATCAAGAGATGACTTTAGCAGGGCAGTGGTTCAATCCCTTCCAGAAATATCATCCATTATGCAAAATGCAAACCTTTAAAACTTTCGAAGGTACAAAACTAGCAATCTTTCATTCACCTAGAGTCTCAAGGCCTCTCCACTGACTTGATTTAAAAGTGAAAACCCGTCTGGTATGACCTACAAAAATAAAAAATAAATCATGTTCTCATAGCAGGAGCATACCAGATATGTCATCAAGACTTGGGACAGGGAGAGTGCTAGATTATTAGTGAATATCCTGCACCCTCAGCACCTATTCTGCACCCTCCAGTCTAAGTCCTGATCCTCCAGCACCTGCCCTGCATCCTCCAGCACCTGCCCTGCGTCCTCCAGCACCTGCCCTGCGTCCTCCAGCACCTGCCCTGCGTCCTCCAGCACCTGCCCTGCATCCTCCAGCACCTGCCCTGCATCCTCCAGCACCTGCCCTGCATCCTCCAGCACCTGCCCTGCATCCTCCAGCACCTGCCCTGCGTCCTCCAGCAACTGTCCTGCATCCTCCAGAACCTGTCCTGCGTCCTCCAGCACCTGTCCTGCGTCCTCCAGCACCTGTCCTGCGTCCTCCAGCACCTGCTCTGCGTCCTCCAGCACCTTCTCTGCGTCCTCCAGCACCTGTCCCACGTCCTCCAGCACCTGTCCTGCATCCTCCAGCACCTGTCCCGCATCCTCCAGCACCTGTCCTGCATCCTCCAGCACTTGTCCTGCATCCTCCAGCACCTGCACTGCATCCTCCAGCACCTTTTGTTTTGCAAGGAATCAGACAGCCAGAAGCACCCACCTGGCACTCCACTGCCCCTGGCTCTCAGGGGTAGGTGGCATGTCCTCCCACTCGAACCCCCAGAGCATGATGGTGTGGCAACCCATGAGTCTCTTGTGTGGAGAATTACCTCTGGGAAATCAGACTCTGCTCCTCCTTCCATGCTCATGACAATAGCCGGAATCCCAGATCCTGCCTTCGATTATCCTCTGGAGAGCTACTGAAGAAGAGCTCCAGGGTTTGAAATCCCTCCTTCAGACATAATCTCAAAATAAAAGGCTATATTCAAATGAGAAATGCATTACAGCTTTCTCTTTAAGGCCCTCTGTGTTGGTGGGCAGGATAAAAGGAAGGCATTGAAGGAGAAATGCAGAGATATGTCCAATGTCACAAATTCTATTGAAGACTTTTGAAATTCCATTTTATTTCATCATCACACAGCCTTTGGAAGCAATGTTGAGTCCATTCTGTAGATGGAGAGACTGAGGATTTATGATGTTGACTTGCCTAAGATCAGACGATAAGCATGTGTCCACATTTCTCAGAAATGCAAGACAGCTCTGCTCCCTGTGGCTTCATTCCCTGAGTGTCTCTCTACAGAGTCTGCTTAAGAAGTGTGTCCCAGAACCGGAGTGTTTCATGGGAGAAGGGATCCTATGGAGATAATCTGCCCTCAGGACCTAAGAAACAAAGATTAACAGAAGTAAACTGGCATCTAAGGAAACCAAGCCTTGCCTAGAACACATTCACCTCTCAAGTCTTCTTTATCAATTCATGTTACCTATGTTACCTAATACACATCAACTAAAGACACTTCACATTATGAGTGAAAAGCCCAGAATTTTTCTGCCAGAGATGCAGATCAGTGGAAGAGTGCTTGCCTACTGTGCACTGGACCCTGGATTCCTCCCCTCACACTGCAAAAAAAAATAATAAATTAATTAAAATAAAATAAAATAGCACAGGACAAATAGGCACAGTACTGCATACCTGTAATTCCAGTACCCTCTAAGCTGAGGCAGGAGGAACTTGAGTTTGAAATTAGCCTGAGATCCATAGGGAGGCAAGGTTTCAAAAATAAAAACATAAACAAATAAAAAACAAAAACAAAGTTCCTCTCTTCGGGGGAAAGTTAGTTGGGAGCAAAAGGAAAATTTACTTGTAGTTTCCTTTTCTGCCTCAATGTTTGTTTGTTTTAAGCCCTTTGGTTCTTTGCTGCAATATGCCTGGGAGGTATCTCCAAGGTGCTGTTGCAAAATGCTCTAAACATGGGGAAATAAACCAGAATAGTACATGTAAGACACAGTCTGACCACTTCGTGCTCCTTACTTTTTCTGAAATGAGTTTATACCAGAGGTCACAAACCTGTAGCCAGCTGGCTATGGCTGCCCACAGATGGGCTTTGCTGGTCCTACAGTGCTGCCTCACACAGGGCTTTTACAAAACTGAAATCTGGGGCCAGCATAAAAAACAAAATCAGACGATTTTACATTAAAACTTGGTTTTCCGGTTTCTTTGACAAGGTAGAAGATCCAATAATCCGATGCTACCTCTGCACATGGAAGGGTCCCTGGAACGAACAGTGGCTTTAACTTAGGGCAGGTGAGCTCCATGTGATCCCTCCTAGTCTACCACACTCATTGATCTGACCCATATGGGCCCCGAAGTCTTGTGTGTTTGCAAGCCTAAAGTTCAGGAGATTGCAAGATGAAAGGTTTCCAATATTAAGCAGATACAGATTGTAAAGCCACTTATTTTCAGGTTTCTGGAACCATTCCAAATGAGAAGAATAAGTCAGCATTATTATATGTATGATAGAAGGTAAACTTATAGGAGAGAAAAAATATTTAAGAAATGCAGAAGTAAGTAATCTGGCTCCATTGGATTTCAGCTCTAGGACACTCACTCTGTTTGGAAATGCAGTCACTCCTCCCAATAAGCCCATGAGGGAGAAACTGTGCTTAGAGTGAACCTGCCTGATGTTACTTTTGTTATCCAAGCAAAATCAGCCAACAATGTCAGGTGTGAACCCAGCTGCAGCCAGCTACAAAGAGTGTTTCTTAGAATAATGAATGAACACTGAAAGAACTTTGCACTTGCTATTTCCTCTGCTTGGAAACCTCTCCAGCTGGATCATTTATGGGAATTTTTTTTTCCTTTTCCTTCATTTCCATCACCTGCAAGGTGAGGTTAGTCTCAATGATCCTGTTGAAACTAGCACACTTGCAGGCATACACACACACTCACAGACATTATTCTCTAGGACCATTACTACTCAAAATGACATAGAAGAACCAAGTAGCAGCAATACATCTGGATGCATCTAAGAGTCGCAAAATCTCAAGCCCCTCTCCCCCTAAATCCTGCTTAAAAGTTTCCAAAGTTCAACAGTGAACAGGGCGGTCCAACAAAATGACTGTAAAGTATACTTTTAAATTTTCTACCAGTCATATTTAAATGGTTAAGAAGAAGTAAAATGAAGGATCGGGGCTGTTGCTCAGTAGTAGATAGAATGCATTCTATTCTAGCATGTAGAAGACTGGTTCAAACCCCAGAACCACTAAAAAGAAGTGAAGTTAATTTAATATTATCTCTTATTTAGATGAGTGTGCATATTAGCATTTCAACATGCCATCAATATAAACTTACTAATAGTGGGGCTGGGGAGATGCTTGCTGACAAGCCAGCCAGCCCAAGAGTGATTCCCTAGTACCCACATAAAACCAGAGGAAAAGTGGTACACAAGTCTATAGTCCCGACATGCAATGGGAGGCAGGTGTGAACCCACGTGGAAGGTCACAGCTAGACTGGCACACATATATGTAGCAGTAAAGACAACACAGGAGACACTGCCTTAAGCAAGGTAGAAGCAGAGGATAGACACCCTGAGGTTGTTCTCAGACCACCATAACTGGGCTGTGGCCCAGAGGCATGCCTAGGCACACTAAATACAAGCATGTATGCATGCATACACACGTAATTAAAATGAATTAATGATGAGTAATTTAGCATCCTGGATAGTTTACACTGATGGCACAGTTTGCTTTGGACATTTTACCCGTTGAGTAGTCATATGCCCACCATTGACATTTGCCCACTGGGCAGAGAAACTCCACACCATCACTTAGCTCTTTCCTCTCCACAGCCTTTATATCACAGGAATGCTGCCTGTCTGCTGTCTGGTTTGCCTGTTTACCGTCCCCCTCCCTGCCCTCCTACTAAAGGTAGCTCCAGGAGAATGCCTACCTCAAATGCCTTGCTCCCCACTTTATTTCATGTACCTAAACAGTGCTAGGCACATGGTCAGTATTTATTATGTGTTGAATGGATAAAGGACAGTTCCTTTCTAATACTTAGTAGATGGCAAAGCGGTGTGGGCCAAAAAAAAGGACAAGCTTGTTTGATGCTGTGATGGGCTAACATCATAGGTGGCATTCAAGAAATCCTCTGTCCAGACAGCAGGTGGAAACAATGTTACCGACCACTGATTCCTTTTCACTGAGAAGCACAAGTGGGACTTTCTGAAGCATGTTCCTGCATTTGTTTCTCCTAGCCAATGGGAATGGGGACTACCTTCAGGATAAAACCAGAGAGCATCCCCTCCTGTCACCGTGGGGCTGAGCAGGTTCCCCAGTAAAGTGGTCATGGTCACTGTACAGCATGTAAGCCACAGGGGAGGCAACTGCTCATGCCCTTCTGTCACTTTGATAAGTTCTAAAAGTGGCATCCAGGGCCCTCCCCCAAGGTCCCATCCCTTAGTAGAGTTTAAGGTCTCTGTCCAGATTGCTGAATCAGCCTATATGGAGTTGGTTGTGGCTTTGTCCTTTTAGAGAAAGGAACAGGAAGACAGAGGTAGAAGGCTTAATCTACTCAGCTTATTAACCACTGGCCTGGTTGAGTGAGGCTGGAATCTCTGCAGCCTGAACACACAGATCCTAAAGCATTAGTCAGGGCAGCCCTGAAAATCAAATGCACATGTTCTAATCTCCAATGTGTTTTCATATCCCATTACATCTACAGCATAGGAGCAAAGCAAAACCTGGATTTAGGGATAACTGAAGTGACGCCACAGAAATGAACGTGCTAGGGCTAACTGGCTGGATGTGAGGAAAGCCCGGCCAGCTGCGCTGACAGCAACCGGATTTCTACTCGGCTTGCCTTCTCACTCAGAACACAAAATCCAGTGTCACTTGCAGAATTAGAAGGCTACTGGAAGACGTTCAATGAAACAAATGAATTAATAAACAAATATCTTTAATTAACCTGTGGATCTTTAATCAAACAAATAGATTACAGAGAAACAGCAGACATGGTATGGGAAGAAATTATAGCATTTAAGTTCAGGTTTTATCATTTAAAAGGTTCAGGGAACCTTTTAGTTAGACCAGGGAACCAAGATGAAGGGTTTATGCCATTGGTTTGAACTGAAGCCACTGCTTGCTTTTCTACACTAGCATGTCACTGTTATCCTTCCTCCCTGTGTGAGAGGGAGATGTACGGAAAGCACGATGAAATGAAACTGATAAAATCTCACAAATATCCTCAAAGCACTGCTGTCCGTCACTGGCTGCAGATCTGTCCACAGCCAGGGCCAGCACGCTGTGCTCATGTGCTCTAACCCCAAGAGCTTTCTGGAGTCTTTCCAACAGCTGAGTTTCGAAAGCTTAAGAACCCTCTATGTTGGATAGGCATGGATCAGCAGGAAGCTGGCTCATCTCTCTTACTTACTCCCCTCAGCATCTCTCTGCATTATAAGGAGCCGCAAGGGAGATGTTGGGTGAGGGATCGAGGACCAAGAGATGTCAAATGGTCCTCTTGACCAAGTGAGCCTCATCCTCAACCCTTGAGGTGACTGGTTCTATAGATGGCTACCAAATATTCTTAACAAGCTCCAAACACCACAAGTGTTGGCTCAGAACAGAAGGTTAGGGATACCACAGTGCTGGCCTCCACACAGCAAGGGAGTTTACATAGTTGCTCTTCCCTGCTTCAGGGAAAAGAAGGTAAGAATGTTCTCATCTTTCCCTTCATTTAGAAAATTCTCCAGAGCCCACCAGAGGACTTTCTAGCTCAAGCGCCCCTCACCAAATTTTTGTGTTGTCCAAACAAAATTCTTCCTTTCGCATTTCCATCTGCTACAAAGCAACCCAGACTTTATGCCTCTCTCAAAGGGCATTTGACACTTCTCACAGACTAGGGAGGGAAAAAAAAACCCACAGTTACCCTTCCAGAGTCAAAGGTTACCCCAGAGAGGAAACTAGAACATTCCTACAGCTAGCCATTAAAGAATGAAGCCCTTCCCAGATATCATACCCTGTCTATTTTGCTGTTGTTGCATTAATCATACTAACACCTTTTTAATTATAATCACAAACTGGCAGCCATGGCTTGTGATGTTATAAATACTGATTTTCCAGTTAAATTAGGCATTTGCTATTTTGTGTTTTGATAGGAAGGGGTTGTTTGAAGCCTCCTAAAATATTGCAATTAGTTCTTGCTGTTGAAACAGACAAGACATTAACAGACACATTTGCTGCTTCAGTGCAATGTGCTGGAATGTTTATGCCTAAGTGTACTTCTCACAAGCTTTTAAAGCATAAGGCATGTTTTGTTAAAAAAAAATAAAAGTAGAAGAAATCAATCACAAGACACAAAGTTATTATATATTTCTGAGGTTATGGCCAAAACTTTTCCAGGCTGTAATTTAAACCTAGAAAGCACGTCTCCAGCAGGAAGGCACCCCTGTCACAAAACAATTTTACCTCCTGGCTCTGTTGGATGATAGCATCACTTTAGCTGACAAGGGCTGTGTTTCTGTTTGACAATTGTAATTGATTATTGAAAGGCAAACAACAAGGAATCACCCATTCAGATCTGATTTCCAGAAAGATATGAAGAAGAGGGAGGGGACAAGGGAAATAAAAATGATGAAATGAAGGTTTGCATTTTGAGCATCTGTAGCAATGTTTCTTTAAATGTAATGACTGGCAAGAAAGCTAGGTTACTAATTTATTTTACCTACCCTTCACTCTCTCATCCTCTCTCATCACCGGCTGATGGTAGCAAAGGAGAGGCATGAACAACTCAATGGACATAAGCTCTGATCTGTCTCCAGTGCCATAGATTACCAAGGGCATCGTGCTGCGTATAAACACTTAGGACACCAACTGTCATTTGGACTCCGAGGCTCCTGATGCAAGATCTGCCCAGTATTCATTCGTGCAGCCCAGAGGGAAAGTTATGAGGAGGGAAATACCCTGTCTTTACTAGAAAGCCAAAGCGCCTACATCATCTTTTTTAAACTAAATTGTTCCCTGCTCATTTTGCTCTGACCTTAAAATACTAAAGTTGAACACAAGCCGCGCAAACGCTTTTGAGGGACGCTTTTGCTGGATTCCAGGGGATCTCAAAGCCCCTTAAGTCAATTTAGCTCTCCTGTCCAATTCCTTGGTGCTTCCAACCTGCAAGCCCAGAGCTGTGCAGGTGGCTGGGTTGGGAAACACCCCGAAGGCGGGCAGGACTGGGATTTCCCATGCTCCGAGGAGCTGAGGAGCTGGGGACATCCCAAAAGCACTTGCTAGGATGAGGAGTCCTGACCATGGTGAGCATCCTCCCCTGGCCCTGAAATAAAGTGATGTTGGGCTGGAGGGCAGCCCTCTCTCCTCTGCTCTCTGGCCTGGCATCTACAGTCCTGAGGGAGAGGGAGCGAGGGCGCACCGGGGCGAGGAGAGCGGCGGGTCCCACGGCGCGTCCCCCGCGCGCGTCTCCCACGCTCAGCGTCTTACCTGTACCACTCCAGCCCCTTCTCGTAGTTCCTGTCGAAGAAGTGCGGCTCGACGCCCACCGCCCGCACGTCGGGGTGGACGCGGATGGCCTCCAGCAGCGCGCGCGTGCCTCCCTTCTTGACCCCGATGATGAGTGCCTGGGGCAGCTTCTTCTCGCCGTAGTCGGGGGTGCTGGCGGCGGCGCCCCTCTCGCCGCTGGCGTTGGCCGCCCCCCGGCCCGCGGGCTCCTCGTCGGTGCTGGACTCCTGCGCTTCCCTCTCGGGCAGCGCGGCGATCATCTCTCCGGGAGCCAGCGGGCTCCGGAGCCAGGCGTCCCGGGCGCCCCCGCCGTCGGCCCCGGGGACGGCGGGCCGCTCGGAGGGCTCCCCGCGGCTCGCGTTGTCCGGCGGCGGCGGCGGCGGCGAGGGGGCGCCGGGGCGCGCGCGGGGAGGCGGCGGGGAGGGCGGCGGCGGGCTCGGCGGGGGCTCGGCGGCGGGGGCGCCGGGAGGCTCCTGCAGCGCCAGCGGGAACTGCAGGGAGCCGGAGCCGCCCAGGAGGCTGTAGCACAGGTAGGTGACGGACAGGGACAAGGTGCACATGAAGAGCAGCTTGCGCGCCGGCGGGCCCTTAGCGGAGGCGCCGAGCGGCGGCGGCGGCGCGGAGAGCGCTGGAGGCGGAGGTGGAGGCGGAGGAGGTGCGGGCCACGGGGCCATCGCGGCTCCCGGCTCGCGGCGGCGGCGGCGGCCCCCGGCGCTGCCCGGACATGGTTTCAGCCGCCGCCCCCGCCGCCGCCGCCGCCCGGCCGCCCCGGCTGCATGGAGCGACGCTGTCCCGCTGCGCCGGGGAGCAGCCCGGCCGCATGGCCGTCCTCCCGGCTCGGCTCGCGGAGTCCCGGTGCGTCCCCCGCCCCGCCAACCCCCCCCCCTCAGCCTCAGGCCAGGGGACCGAGGGGGGCTCGCGACCCCTCCGGCGACACCCGCTCCGCGCCGGGCGCTCCCGCGTCCCCCGGCTCCGCTTCGGGCTCAGCCGCCGCGCCGCCGCGGCCCCGAGTTCCTTCCCCGCTGCTAACTTTCTGCCGGGAGAGCGCGGCGGAGAGCGCCCGCCGAGGGGAGGCGGAGGGCCGGGCGCGCGCCCCGCGCCGCCGAGGGAAGGGGGTGCGCCTCGCGCGCGCCTGCGAAGCCGAGCGGGGCGCGGGAGCCACGCGTGCGCCGGGCCGGGGAGCCCCCCCCCACCCGCAGCCGTCACGCGCGCCCCGGGCTCCCCCGCCCCGCACGCGGGCTTCCCCGCCCAGGGGAGTCCGAGATGCCCGCGTCTCCAGGCTCGTGGGAAGGAACGGGAGCCCCAGGCCAGCCGCCGGGCCCGCGCGCCTGGGTGCTGGGGCGGGGGCTGAAGAGGAGCCACGAGCGACCAGCTGTCGCGGGGGCATTTCCCCGTGGGACTTCTAACAAACTCTGCCCATCTCCACCCTTCTCTCACCCTGATTATTGGACTCCCAGGCTCTCTCCATAACACTTGACTCACCCCAACTCCCAGATTTCCAGCCTCCCCATCTTATGCGGAAACTGGTGGTGGGGGAGCTCTGACACAGACACCCCCTTCCCCACCAACCCCAGCTTTCGCAGACCTGAAACATGTCTCTATCCCATCGCTAGGTGACTCGGTTCCCTCCGAGGCTCCCTTAACCACAGGTGCATCCACCTGTGCCCTCAACGCCCACTAAAGGTGCAAGGAGTCCCCTGGATCGGGGTCAGTGTTCCTCTGAGCTCCTGATAAGCCTAGGGGTGTCTGCGTGTCACCTCACTGAACGCTCTGAAGTGTATTATTTTCTCTGCATTGAAATGTCCACCCCACACTTTCCTCTTGAGGTGATGAACATCAGAAGGCTCTAGAAGAAGATTAAACATAAACTGTTGCTGCCTCAGCTCAGGAGATAGGGAGAGAGAGGCAATTGACGGAAGGGAGGTACTTGGGGACTCTTCTCCCTGGGGACAGGATCCAGCCTGGGGGAGTGAGGGAATCCCTTTACCCAGGGGCACAGCTGGGTGCTAAACCCATGTCTTTTGCCCATTCCTGCTGATGTGGCTGGCTTCTGTTCTGTTTGATCACATAATGAGAACAACAGTTGAAAGAAAATGTATATAATGTCTAAATATTAACAAGATACCTTCGTGCCAAAGAGGAAAAAAATGTTAATCAAGTAAGATGAACAGGGACTGTTCCCTGAGTGAACAAAAGCTCACTGCTGCTCTCAGCTGGACATGAGTTTCCTACACCACAGCTTTAGTTCAGATAAAGATTATTCCTTTATAATATATTTTTTATGGTACGCAGGAGACCTCTGAAGTGCAGAGTCTGGTGTCCTGTAAATCATTCCATGTACTAGGGGTGCTTTCCCAAGCACCACACGACTGCATTACTGTAATGTTAATGGGAAGCTTTGAGAGACTCAAGTTTCGCCCAGCTCTTCTGCTACAAGCCCAGCTTTGGGGTGGTCATCCATGGAGCCTGGGCTGCTGCTGTTAATGTTGCCTCTGCCTTGATCAGCTTTCTTTCCAGGGATGCTCTATGTAACCTCTCTGCCTTTCTGCAGCTCATGCCTTCGGAGCCCACAGACTTTCTATCCTGGCTACCAGCAATCCAGACGAACCTGCTTTCTGGGAAGCCTTTACTAAAATATATGCTCTCAGATATGGAAAGGTTTGATAAAATGGTCTTCAAATGTAGCCCGGAGGTGGCAAAAAGCTGAAATGGGGCCCACTAAGAAATTGATGCTAGCTGCAATCATTGAAAATTGCAGGCTTTCCCTTAAAACTTGTCGTTAGAAGTCTGGATTCAAAGTTTCTGCTGAACAGCTAACAGATACAGAACTTGGGACCCCTCAGCAAGAGCTGAGAAGTTGCTGTGCCTTGAGACAGAGCACTTTTATTCTCTCCTCCTCCTCTTCTTCCTCCTCCTCCTCCCCCTCCTCCCCCCTTCACATTTACACTGCTCTCTTGATTCTGTCAGTAAGGAAGTTTCTCTGACATCCCTGCTTCTAATGTCCAAATAGCCACACTCCTGAACAGTGGTGTCTCACTGGTGAAATGTCACACCCAAAATGTGATGGGGAAGAGGAGGTGTTTTCCTTGCTCTTTCTGTTTGTTTCTTTGGAAGGAAGTTTGTCCTTTGCCAGGCTTACTTAGGCAGTTGCCTTCTTTTTTCTACTGTGCATGAAAGTTATCTGCAGCAAAGCCTGGAGAAAGTTGAAGTTCAGGAGATGCTCTCTTTGAAGGGAGAACTCAAGTGCCACGCTGCCCTTCCCACTAGGTCTGCATACTCATTCAGACCCATTGAGTTTCCAGTTTCTTCCAAAGGGTCTCCAGGCCTCCAAGAGCCTCATTTCCTTCACCCCAGGCAGCAGTAGAGAGAGATCAATGCTTCAGCGGAATGCTTTTTAACTCTCCAATGCCCTTCCTGGCTCTCCTACCTAAGTAATGAACTCAAACTTCTGGCTGTGGAAGTGCCATCTTTTGTGCTCCTCACAGTCCTGCCAAACAGATACTATCTCACTATGGGTCACATCACTCTGCACTGCCGCTGCACCATCAGAAGGTAGAGAACAGGCAAAGGGCTTTGGGGAAGCCATCTTGCCTCCCTGAGCCCACTACTGGATAAAGTGATGAGTAACAAGACTATTGGAATATTTTTTTTTGAAGAATGAATTTGAATTAAGTAGCATATACAAAAATACCTGACTCCCTACCTGACACATTGGCCAGCAATAATTATTTGAATCTAAATTTTGGCTCAGACTATAGTCTGCTTCTATTCCCATTAAAGTGCTGTCCCTGAAAACAATCTGTGTGTCCTTGCTTCTAATCCAGCCTAACATGTCTGCTGAAGTTCACATTCCTAAACTGCTCAGTCCATGGTCCATGGCAGGATTTGTTAAGTTGTAGAAAATAACTCCGGTTGACTTTTTCTGTACTTTTTTGGATTTTTAAAAAGAAAATTACTAGAAGGGTTTATGATGAATTATTTAGCTGAAGGGATGTTTTTAAGATTCAAGAAATAAACAAAATGCAAAAACTGGCTTTATAAAAGACAGTGGAGTGTATATTTGCAAATATTTTCCAGTCTTCTTTTACATACAAAAGTGGTGTCACAGTCAGCCACACGCTGCTGGGATGAATCTTCAAACCAGGCACAATTTGGGGGAGGAAAATATTTATTGAAACTATAGATTGAAGGGAAGTTCCATTCACAGGTTTGACACCTACACCACACACAGAGAACAGGGAACAGGCAGGAAGGCAAGGAGAGAATTCTTTCACCTTATATAGCCCTAGGGTGGGGTCTTGTAATTTTATCCCAGACTTAATGGCTTCCTGAGTCTCTGAAATTTCCTTCCTGCACTGCCCACACAGGAAAGGATGTTTACTTCTAGCTCCTTTGAGCTTCCTTACATCCTGCCCCCTACTGAGAGGCTGTTTTCCTGTGAACATCCTCAGAGACCCACCCAAGATTACTTGAAAGGTCAAGTTGACAACAAAATTTAACCACCACAGGTGGGATACACTTTCTTAGTCCCTTTCAGTGAGCAGAAGAGAAAGTTGTCCCTTCCAGGAAAAAGTTCAGAGATGCTGAGAGATTTTTCCAGTCTTCTGTGTTTTTTTATAGGCAATTATGAAAGAAAGAGATGGTGTTTCTCAGCTCTACCTTGATTATGGATAATATAACCCCAGCCCCAATGATGTATATATGGTCAAAAAGAAACCTAAGCTGGGGAAATGGCTGAGTGCATCAGGTGCTTGTCATGCAGGCATGAACACCTGAGTATGGATCCCCAGAACCCACATAAAGCCAGACACTGTGTCCCTGGCATGTGCAATCCCAGTGCCACAGCTTCAAGAAGGGAAGTGGAAACAGAATCCCCTGGAAGCTCAAGAGTCAGCTCACCTGGCAAGCAAACACCCTGCTTCCAACAAGGTGGAAGGTAAGGCCAGACATTTGAAGTTGCCTTCTTCCTCTACAAGTGTGCATGGCACACAAAGGGTCACTTATACACCATACTCACTGAGACACAAATGTGTTGTTTGTATCACCTAAGCACCTACACTATCTATGATTAAAACACAACACACTATGGGCCAGGGAGATGGCTCAATGGTAAAGGCTCTTTCTTGCAAAGCCTGCCAGCCAAAGTTCAATTCCCCAGAACCCATGTAAAGTGGCTCATATATCTGGAGTTTGTTTGCAGTGGCTGGAGGCCCAGGCATGCACGAAGTGTCTGCCTGGTGCTCTCCACATTCTCTCTCAAATAATAAATAAAATACGGTATTTTGATTTGCATTTCATATGATCCAGCTATACCATTCTTAGATATTTACCTGAAGGAGTATGAGTCAGCATACTGCAGATCCCTGCACACCTGCGTTTATCACTGCAATAGTGAGAGTACGGAGCCAGCCTGCATGTGCCAGCAACGCATGGATGGACAAAGAAAAAGTGGCATTTACAGAGGTAGTTTGATTAGGCCACGAAGAAGAATAGAACCAAGCTATTTGCAGGAAAATGGATGGAACCATGTTAAGTTAAATAAGACTGATTCAAAAAGACAGCAATATTTTCTGTCATATTTGGATTTAAAATTGTGTGTTTGTATGTCACATGAAAGTTTAAGGAGGATTATTTGGGAAGACAAAAGGGACAAGCATGAAGGGCAGAAGGAGAGAACAAAGGAGGGTGATGAAGGTGAAAATGAACAAAGCACTTATGCATGTATAAAATGTCATAGTGAAATTCATCATTGTGTACAGTGAATATACACCAATAAAAAATTCATAAAGCCACACATGTTATTACACATACATAAATTTTTCTTTTGCTATTGACCAAAAAGTATTCCTACAATATTAGAATTCCATTTTTAATTTTGAATAAATGAAAGATTCAAAATTCCGTCAATTAAAGTTTTCTCAGCAATATAAAAGAACTTGTCACATCATAGTAAATATATTTTTCCAGATCGGTCCTCTACCTGTCAATGAAAACATACTTCTATAGAAATATGATAGTTCAGTTGGGAAAACATCAAGGAAAATACAGCACGATGAAAAGGAGAATAATATATTCTTGCATGAGAAACAAAGAAATAAAAACATAAAAGTAATGACCATGAATATATAGAGCCTTTCTTTGAAAAAGAATTCACATAGGAAATCGGGGATGACTGGGAGCTAAAAGCCCTACACAGCAAAATATGGAGAAGAGAATTTAGTATACTTTCCAAAATGTAGATTCCAACACTAGTGTCTAAAAGGAATAAAAATGTCAGGGAAATGGTTTATACACTTGACTCAAGAAGCTAGAAGAGAAAACACAAGTTGAGAAGTAAGGAAATAACAGATAACATTAATTTAGATTCCTTTGCTATTTATGTATTACTATGGCATCTTGTGTGACCATGTCTAGAGATAGGGTTTTTAGGAGGTCATATGGTTAAGCGAGAGCTTACAGGTAAGAGCCTAATTTCAGAGGATTGTGGTCTTACAAGAACCTCTCTCTCTCTCTCTCTCTCTCTCTCTCTCTCTCTCTCTCTCTCTCTCTCTCTCTCTCTCTCTCTCAGTGAAAACATTTATGTTTCATGCCTTAGAAGTCTTAGGCATTTGATTTCCTTGGCTGCTCATTTGTTTTTGGTCATTATTTTGAGACAGGGTGTCACTGTGGTTGTCTAGGCTGACCCTCCTCCCTCAGCTCCCAGTACAGGGATTACAGGTGTGGCCCACCATTACTGCCATGCCCACGGACCACTGTGAGCTTCTACAAGTTTTCTATTCTCTGCCTGCCATTTCCTTCTGGTTCAGAAAACTCTCTTTAACAAGAACAGAAGGATTTTCTTTCCCTGTATCGTATATCACCCAGTGTTTAACTAGTAAGTATTTTCAGTGGGATTTTTGTTGTTTGCTTTGTTTCAGTGTTTTTGACTACCTATGTTCTCCACTATTCAGCCTCTCAATTACATCTTCTGTGAATTTTACTCAGGTGCAAAAAAGCATTCCCTAGAAGATTTTAGCATTCATTGAGGCCTTTTCTAGTTCATTCTTTGGTTTATTTTTCTACATACAAATGCTCAAAACATCTAAAATTGATTTTGGAATGTAATTTTACACAAGGATCAAGAATCTAACTTTTTTCTTTGTTTTTCTACTATTAGTTACTACCCAACGGCTTGAAACTCTAGTTATAAAATAATCCCATAACACTGCAATATTGCCATCCAGATATATAGAAAGCAAACCCTAATGCATTCATACCTTTTACAACCCTTTTTGGACTTCTGTGATTGTGTTGACCGAAACACTCAAACTTTTGCCTGGATTAGTATTTTCACATCTAAGTATGCTTCATGCAATTTTATCACATTTTCTTACCTCCCCCTTTTGTTTGAGTCATTTATCCATTCTTTCAACTACTAGTTTTAAGCTAGTGTATCTGGTTCCAGATGAGACTTGGAGGATAAATTAGTGAAATAGACAGCAAGTTTGATTTTTTTTTTTATGTGTAAAGGCAGAAGCAATTAAGAAAGCACGTTAAGTGAGACACACTAAACGAAAAACAAATACAAGGGACTGTGAGGTCATATGGTTTGCACTCCTGAAGCAGTGTACAAACGTGACAGACGCTCCAGAGAGGGTGAGACATCCAGGCAACCTGTATTAATCAACTTCTCATCGCTAGCACAAAACACCTGACGAGATTCAGTTTAGGAGAGAAAGGGGATTATTTCGGCTTACAGTTTGAGGTGACAGTCCATCATGGCAGGGAAAGCTTCTCAGTAGGAGCTTGAGGCACTGGTCACAATCAGTCCCACAAGGAGGAAGCAAACAGCAATGAATACTCGTGCTCAGCCAGTCTAGGACCTTGCCCACAGTTTAGATGGGTCTTCCTACCTCAATGAACCTAATCAAATCATCTCTCCCAGAGACGAAATCCTAAAGCTAGACTCTTTCAGATAAGAATATTACAAAGGTTCTTCCTAACACAGTGTCTATGGGCATTACATTGTTAAGACAAGATAAGAAAAGGTCATGAAATAGATGAGATTTTTGGTTAAAAAAAGCAAGTAGTACTATTTATGAGCTATAATTGTTTTTTGGCAAAAGGTGATCTATAAAAATCTACTAACAAAAGAATTTGACAAAGCTACTGAGTAAGTCCAGCATGGAGCAAGACAGTAGACTCCTGTGATCCCAGCACTGGGTAGCCTGGGACCAGAGCATCACAAGTTCAAGCCAGGCTGGGATAATCAGTGAGAACTTGTCTTGAAAGAAGGAATAAATAAATAAATAAATGCTGGATAAAATTCAAACTGCAAAGTGTAATAGTATTCCTATCTATAATGTTAAATGTTTGAGACAGGGTGTCACTGTGGTTGTCTAGGCTGACCCTCCTCCCTCAGCTCCCAGTACAGGGATTACAGGTGTGGCCCACCATTACTGCCATGCCCACGGACCACTGTGAGCTTCTACAAGTTTTCTATTCTCTGCCTGCCATTTCCTTCTGGTTCAGAAAACTCTCTTTAACAAGAATAGAAGGATTTTCTTTCCCTGTATCATATATCACCCAGTGTTACGATGTTAAAAGATGATCCTAACACAAACTATCATAAAATCCAAAAAGTAGTTGGAAACAAACTTAATAGCAAAATGTCCTTTGCAAATACAGCCAGTCAGTGTTTTTGGATAAATATTGCGTGAGTTTCCCAGGGCTTTCTTAACAATATGCCATAGGCTGCTTGAAACAACAGTAGTGGATTCTATCACAGTTCTGGGGACTCGATGTCTGAAATCAGGATGCCAAAGGGTTGTGCCTGCTCCGAGACTCTGGGGAAAATGCCCCTTATCTGTTCCTACCTTCTGATGGAAGTCATCATTCCTTGGTGTGTACATTTTCATTTTTCAGTAAAGCAAAGGAGATTCATTGAGAAAAAGGTAACAAGATCCCAAAGTGTCAGGTCAGGGGGAATGTGCTTAGGGTTTCAGCCAGTATCCAATGAAAAGAACTTGGGATTTTGGCTGGCATCCAGAGAAAAGAAAGAAAAAGTTACACTTTCTGAATCAGAACTCAGAGAATGGGGCAGGCCCAGCAGTGAGGATCTGAGATCAGATGCCTACATTTAAATTTCAAATATTTTTTTAATTTTTTAGAGAGGGGAAAAGAAGGCAATAGAATGCATGCAACATGAAAGCAGAAGACACATATCTGAGGGGAGGAAGAGAACCAGGAAGAGGGGTCAGGGGACACAAAGAACAAAGGATTTGATATGTATGTCCAAAAATGTCATAGTGACATCCATTCATTTAAAGTCGAACTTTCAAGAAGCAGTTTTGTGGACCACTCGTTTTCCAATATGTCATGACCTTGTTTCATGAACTCATAGCAGCTCTGGTCTCCTGCCCAAGAATGGGCCCCAAAACATTTTGGCAGGTATGGGAGAGGGGCTCACTGAGAAGCTAATAGTAGTTACTAATTATTGGGGAGGGGCTGCACTTTCTTCAGTGGTATAGCACTGGTAAGTTGCCCATGCCCAAGCCCCCATCCATATGCATGTCAGTAACCCAAATTGAACTCATTGGACCACAAAGAAAAAGACATAAAAGTGGAAGTGGGGGGCTAGTTGGGTAGAGGAAGTGGCTCAGCAGGAGTGAGAGAATGGCTATGAAAATACATTATATACATGCATGAAACATCAAATAAAAAAAATCCATGGTCCCCTGCCACAAGGACTGATCCAGACGACCCACGGAGGAGGATATCCAGCTGAATGGGGATGGGGAGGAGGGGCATTGGGGAATTGAGGATATCAACTCATTGTAAAAAAAAATAATTTCTTTTCAAAAATTTCAAAATTAATTTGTTCTTGTTACACATGTTGGAATGTTTCATATTAATTTTAAGGTAGTGTTTTCTGCAGTGTGGAAAATGGGAGCGAAAGTGAATTTGTAACATTTTGTTCCTTAAAAACCATGACACCTGTTATTGGTTGAATTACCACCCCAATCTCAACACCACCACCGAATATATATACTGGAATCCTCATTCTCAATACTCACAGTGTGACCATATTTGGAAATAGAGGCATTAAGGAAAAATGAGATCGTGTGGGTAAGTCCTAACCCAACATGACTGACATCATCATTACCAAAAGAAAATCTGGACAAAGCCACACACAGAAGATGAGCATGTGTGGACATGGGGAACACAGAGCCACCTACAAGCCAAAAATGAGGCTTCAGAGGAATTCATTCCTGCCAACATCTTGACCTCAGATTTCAGCCTTCAAAACAGAAAGAAAATACATTTCTGTGTTTAAGCCACCCAGTGTCTAGTATTTTATTGTGGTGTCCCTACCAAACTACTGAAGCAGCTATGGCAAAATAGAACATGTTTATGGTATTTGAGGCATATGTTCCATATATGTTTGGCATATTTGAAATATTTTATGTTAAGAAAATGTCCAATAAAGAATGATTCACATTCTTTATTATATGGAACATTTTCTTTGACGACCTTATAAACCAAAGTAGTCATTGCACTTTGACAAGTGGCTGCCCTCCAGAAGTGCTGCCAGCTACTCCAGAACCTTCCAGCTCCTGGCTCTACCACCCTGAGGGCAGAGAGGGGATGTGTGAAGAAGACACAGCTGGTTTTCAACATCCCTGTCGGACAATGGTGTGCATCATATCCACTCGTGTCCCACTGTCTGAAACACAGTACTGCACCTGCTATAATATAGCTGTGCACTAAGGGCCAGGAGAAGAACACGGGTTCGGATGAACAGCTGAGAAGCTCCCACACTGCCGTAACTAAGAATTTTAAGGAAAGAAAGAAAAGATGAGCTAAAGATGCTGGAAAGCTGATGATGGAGTTCCGGTCCACATCCAAAGTACTGAGAACCAAGTGAGCTGATTCTTCAGTTCCAGTCTGGAGGCAGAAGAATCTCCCATTCCTAGAGGGAGGGTCGGTCAACCCTTCTCCCCCACTCAGCTCCTGACAGGTGGTAAGAGGCCCGTTCACTTTAGGGAAAGATAATGGGCTTTACTCAGTTTACTAATTCAGAATAATGTTTGATCAAATATCTGGGCACCACATGGCCACGGCAAGATGATACATACAATTACCCGTCACCTTCAATGGAAAAGATAGTTTTCACTCTCTGCTCATCTCAACCTTCCCCTCAAGTCATACCATGGAAATCCTAGATTTAGTGTTGCTGAATCAATATTTTAATATTAAATGTTGTATTACTTACTGTCTCATTGCTGCAACAAAATACCTGACCAGAATCAACTTAAGGAGGGTTTATTTCAACTTATAGTTCAAGGTTACACTCTATCATGAAGGAGAAGGCATGGTGGCAGGAACTTGAAGTAGCTGGCCACATTCAATCCAAGTGGGAAAGAAGTGAGTGACCAGTGTTGGTGTTCAGGTGCTCTTTCCTCTCTTTATACAATCAAGGAACCTCAGCCCATGAAATGGTGCCTCACACACTAAAGTCTTCCTCCATCAAATAACTGAATCGAGAAACTCCCTCAAACACCTGCCTAGAGAATTGTTTCCTTGAATGTTATTCTAAATCCTGTCAAGTTGACAATTCAGATTAACCATCACATTTTCAACCTCAATTCATACACTGACCTTTCCTCCCTTCCTTCCCTTCCCTGCCCCTTCCTTTCCTCCTTCCTTCCTTCCTTCTTTCTTTCCTTCCTTCTTCTCTTCTTTCCCTTTCCCTCCCTCCCTCCCTCCCTTCCTTCCTTCTTTCCTTCCTTTTTTTGGGGGAGAGATAAAGAGGGTTTTCCTTCTCCAAGGCCCAGGTGGCTGACCTTGAATTCAAGATCAAGGTTAATCCCCCTGCCTCAGCCTTCAGTGCTGGGAGGAGGGGAACGAACCACCAACCATCCCAATCACTTATTCCTAATGTGCTCAATATAAAACTTCATCAATTGCTCATTCAGCTCCTTCATACTCTCATACTTCAGCTATTTTGATTTGACACTATTTTCTGGAGTTCAGCTTTCCATAGAGCTAGGGCATCTAACTGGAACCACAATTTAGCAAGGCCCCCCATTAAATAGCAGGCTTTTACATAAAATGACTCTATTGTTTTTCTGGGCACAAAGAACTCTCCAACCATGATTTGATCAAAACAAGTAAACAAATAAACCCAAACAACTTTCATAAGGAAATAAAAATGTTCAGAAATGTAATTCTGCCTGCCAGTAAGTACCACAATTATAAGATATCTTCCTACTTTTTATTATTTTCTGTTTTTCTAATTACAAAATAAAATATGAATTACATATTCTTAAGTTAAACAAAAAAATAAATCGAAGAATACAGATGTAATTGGAAGCTCCTCTATTAACACATATTGAATTTACAAATTCTCATAGATATAATGAAAGCTACTTTTCAAAATAAAATTACATCAAGTCTGCTGCTGACAGATAAAGTGTCATGTTTGTCTGGGTCTTTGTACTGCTCTTATGTTGCTGGAGTTTGAAGGCAAAAGACCAGGCTCTAGGCAGCTAGGCTCAGCCGCTGTCCCAGTATGCCAATTAAAGTGAGGAGTAATAAGGAATACCAGGGAGAGATGTGGTCACATGGGGAAAAGGAAGAGATAACAGGGTCCAGTCATACCAGAGCCCATTTCAGGGATCTTGGGTTTAAAGAGAGGACAAGGTGTGCTTCCACCCATCACTGGTCCGTCCTTGTCTCAACTCTGATCCCACAAAGTCCTCTGCTAAATTTTCAGATTGCTAATCTGTTCATCTCTGCAGCTGCAGCCTCACCCTCATTGATGCAGGATTTTGAGAATGGATCCCCCAGATTTATGAACCCCAATTTTGGGTCCTGTCCTATTTTAAACAACTAATTGATAAAAATGGATTCACAAAGGATGAATTATGAATGATTGGGTTTATTTAGGGAGAAATGACAAATTGTGGGTTTATCTAAGGCATACTGGGGTCTACGAAGAAGGCTAGAGCAGAGTCACAAGCACATGGAGGGTAGGAAACACACTCATGGGAAACATAGGGTTCATTTAAGAGAAATGGGGGTGTTTCAGAGAAAGAGGCTGGAGCAGAGCCATAAGTGAGTCAGAAAGAAGACCTATTTGAGAGATTTAGAAGAAACCTGCACTCATATGGAGGGCATAGCAGTCTGTGAGATTCATTTCAGAGAACTGGCTGGAGCAGAGCCATGAACCTGTGGAAGGTAGAACCTAGGTGTGTATGTAGGGAAATTTAGATGAGACAGAGCATCTGCCCAGAGCCTCCCAATGGAAGAAAGCTAAGAGGGAAAATGGTGGTGACTTAAGGCAGATTAGCAGGGGGAGGGAGGAATATCAAAGCAGAGACCAAGAAAGTTAGATGAGAAATGAGTAGTAGAGAGTGACACCCATGGTGACCCCAGGTTTAGAGAAATTACACAGGTAACAGGCCTAGAGTTAGAGAAAATACACAGGTAGTAGATAGAGTGTATGGGGAATACACACATGGCAGATTCAGAGACCAGAGGAAAATCATAAATGTAATTAAAGTGAGACTTACCCCACAGTATCAAGCAGAAACAAACAGAAAATTACCAGATCAAGAAGCAGTATTCTGCTCTCTCTCCCCACACCCAACCAAGCTGGGTACAGGGGGAAGGCACTCACCTCATGGTCTCCAAGCAGAGGAGGTAAGGTGAGGAAGAACAGAGAGAGACTGAAAGAAGACTGGGAACAGCTTTTATAGTTGATTTAAATGGATTCTTTCATCAGATTCAGGTATGTAAGGGGAAGACCCTATTGGTTTGTAGATTTGAAGGGTGGATCCCAGAGGCCAGCCCACCTGGGCACTATGTTAGACTGTGGGCAGCAGGGGCCCTGTAGCTGCTCTAGGTGAATCTGGATCAGCCATGAGTTCCATTCCTGCCAAGATGGTCTGGCATGTGGTTTGGCATCTCCTGGTTCTCTCTGGATTTCTGGCACTAGCTTTCCCCTGAATCTCTTACACTATGAGGGGGGATTGTTCCCATCTGGGTCAGGGCATCTGTGCTGGAATACTTTTGCTAGAATTCAAGGTCACTAAACAAGAAAGGTTAAGGACAGTAATTTATCTCTATGTCTACAGCTAAGGAACAGGCTCAAAATGAAGGGATGTCATGCTTTCATTCCTCTGTGGGTCAAGAGAGGAGACAATGCTTTTTAGCGTCTCGGTGCCCCCTCATCGTCTCCGGTGCATTTGCTATGCTTGTGCTTGGGGTTTAGATACATCACAAATATTATTGATGTCACCATCCCTAACCGAGCTGAAAAACATCAGAGAAACTGGAAAAGTCACTTAGATAGGCACAGGAGTAAAGAGAGAACAAACTGGAGATTTATAGGAATGAAAGGCAAGAGAATGGAGGCCCTGGCTCATGTAGACTGCAGTGAATCACTGGAGTGTGAGGGATTTTGAAGAATGGATTGTGTCAGTGAGGAGAGTGATCTGTCTGTGAAATCAACCATATTCATCAGGAAGTGTGGAAAAACTATTTGAGAGGAAAGAAAGCAAGAGCTTGGAGTCAGTGAAGGGGATTAACCTCAGCATCAGCAGCTGGTCCACCCAGTGTTAATGCCCAGTGTAAGAGAGAGAAGGCTGAGGAAGGACTGTCTACTCTCTTGTCTCCAGGATTGCACCCACCAGGGTGCCAGGCACCTCTGAATCAGCAGTCCAGGTAAACTTCAAATCCACTAAAGGAGAATTATGACACCAGCAAAGATTATGCAGGAGGAGACAGATACCTCCCTTAACAGATTTCCAAGGAAGACAAAATTTATCTATTTGGAGAAAATAAATCTGCTAGAAAATAGATGTCTAAGAGGAAGAAGAATACACCTGCTGCCCAAGGTTCATAGAAAGTGACTCACATTTCTGTTTGACACAAGTGCAGAGGGGAGCCCATGTTTAAATCTGCCTCAGTTACTTTGGACCTAAGCATCTCTTTAGAACCTAATCTGTTCCAAAGTATAGACTTTTCTTTCCTAAGTGGCCCTTGTTAACAGTTTGATAGACATTAGCCCTTTTTCTGTTATAAAATAAAATTGGAGGGGCTGGAGAGATGGCTCAGAGGTTAAGGCACTTGCCTCCAGTGCCTAAAGCCCCAGGTTCAATTCCCCAGGACCCATGTAAGCCAGACCCACAAGGTGGTGGCCCTGGTGTGTTCTCTCTCTCTCTCTCTCTCTCTCTCTCTCTCTCTCTCTCTCTCTCTCTCTCTCTCTCTCTCTGCCTGCTTGAAAATGAATAAATAAAATTGGATTGCAGAATAAATACAATTATTTATTGGACTTCATTTGTTATGAAAATTTAAAAGATGGACTGGAGAGATGGCTTAGCAGTTAAGGTGCTTGCCTGCAAAGCCTAACAACCTGGGGTTCAATTCCCCAGTACCCACATAAAGCCAGATATGCAAAGTGACACATGCATCTGAAGTTTGTTTGCAGCGCCTGGAGGCCCTGGCGTGCCCATTCTCTCTCTCTGTCTCTCTTCTATTCCCGACTCTCTACCTGTAAATTAATTAATTAATTAAAAATACTTTCATTTGAAAGACTTTTCCTATCAATACACTGTGAGGAGGGGAGGGAGGATTTTTTTCTGATGGTTTGATAATATGAGTCTGTGAAATAAACTGGAAATGAACAGATGGGCAGGAGAAAAGGCACACACCTGTATTGTAGGCATGCAGATGTACTAGGTGCATACACAAATGAGCCACATAAACATTTGAGGTTTTAAGGACTATGTGCCAAGAAAACGAATACTTTATTTAATTTTAATTTTTTAAAATTTTTGTATGAGCATATTAGGGTTGTGTGTACATGTGTGTGTGCATGTTTGCATGTGTGTGGGCAGGAGCACATATACATGTGAGTGCATACATATGAAGGCCGGAAGTCAATGTTGGATGTCTTCCTTGGTTGCTTTCCATTTGGATTTTTTTTTTAAATTTTATCTTTATTGCCCAAAATTAGATACATTGATTGAGTAAATATTGTGCTTATATTCCCATTTCCCTCCCCCTGTCCCCAATCCCCTGAGTATCCTCCTCGGTGGGCACACTGGATCAATCCATGTGTCAAGGGGTTCTGGATAGCACAGGAGGCAGACAGGTTATGCACCCCCCTTTATGAATTGTAGCTGGGGGGTAATGTCTCTGGGTAATCTCTCCCATCATGGCTCTTACAATCTTTCCACCCCCCTCTTCCGCTCAGTTCCCTGAGTCATGGAGGGTGAGTTTTAAGTGTGTTTTATTGTTGTGAACTTAAGAGTCTCTGTGCTTCTACTTTAAGTTGTTTTGGAAGTCGTTGGTGTCTGTCTCTCTGACTTATCCTGGGATGACTGATTGGCTGTGGTTATAGGTCTCTTTCTTGCCCCACCACTGTCTCAAGTGTTTCACTTAGGGCCTACATAATGGGGCTGAAACTAGAGAGAATCAACTGAGGTTTCTAGGGAAGAATGGTGACAGGTCATGGGGGTGAGAAGAAGAAATATATACAAATGAAGGTTGTCTAATTGTACAGATAATGTCTCTTGGATATTAGACCTCAAAGGAACAGGTATGGGGACCTTCAGTTGCCTTCTCCATGGGTTAATCTTCTCATTTATAATTATGAAATTCCTCTCTTCTGGAAGAAGAGTCACTCTTAGTCAGGTGAGGGAACTTTATGGATGGTTCCTAACTTGCTCTATGGGAGCAAAGAGAGGGCAGGGGAATTTCAGTTTTCTCTCATTCAAAATACACAGTTTGCAGATTGCCAAAGTGACTTGTATTGTCAGAGTATCGTTATCTGAACCCCAACAATGCAGGGCTCTACTTGACTCTTTTACGTGGACCAGAGTAGTACATTGAATGTGTCTACCATAAGATATGAAATAATTCCCCTACTGGTAAGCACATAGGTTATTTCCCATTTGGAAGTGTTTGTGTGCATGTTTGCATACACGTGTATGCATGGGTTGTGTTTTTATATGTACATGTAAAAGCAATGGTATATATATATATATATATATATATATATATATATATATATATATCTTAATTTGAAAAAAGCTAAAATGTATGACAACTAATACTTCTATCCATGGTTATTTTAAAATTTTGTATTTTGAGAAAATAAAAAAAACATTTACAAGATGACTGCAAAACACTCTTAAATGTCTTTTAACAAGATTCACCATTTTTAACATTCTGCCACGTCACACTCATTCTCTTCTATTCTTTTTCTCGTTCTTTCTAATTTCAGTCATTTACATGTTATGCCAATTTAGCCTTTAATACTTTATTGCCTGTTTTCAAAAAGCAAGGATATTCTCTCATGTAGCCACAGTCCAGTTACCTTGTTTAAGAGTTTTGACATTGATTTAATACCTTTTATCTGCTCCATAAATTATATTCCAATTTTGATGATTGTCTGAAAAATGTCTTCTCCAGTCTTCTTGTCCTCGGTCTAAAGTCTCTCCCTCAGGTTCATGTGTTTCGTTTAGTCGGCCTCTGGTTCTCCCCCAGGTCCATGAATCCTGTTCAGCTGTCCTCTGGTCTGAGGTCACCGTCATCATGTGTTCTGTTAGCTGCTCTGGCTCCTTAGTTCCCTCTAGCAGAGACACAACCTTTCATGGCTGCTCCTGTCAGATACTTTCATAAAACGCTGCATTTTTAACTCACTTTTCAAGTTGGATGTCCTAATATTTCCTTACAAACAGACCCATTTTACACATTCCTGGCTAAAATATTATGAAAATGTGTTTTCCTCAGAAAATTACAGATGAAGGTACATGTCTTTTTGCCCTTTCATGCATGGTTTTAATTTTGCTCTTCTGATAACAACATTCAATTTCTACTATCTCCTGTAAATAATAAATTATCTTGAAGGACACAATGTAAGATTATCTAAATATCATGTTCCTATCACACATTTATCTGCCAGTACAGTACCTGTTGACAATTTTTTCTGAACAATTTTTTTAAAAATTATTTATTTATTTATTTATTTATTTATTTATTTATTTATTTATATGCAAGGAGAGAGAGAATGGGCACACCAGGTCCTCTAGCCACTGTAAATGAACTCCAGATGCATTCATCACTTTGTGCATCTGGTTTTACGTGAGCACTGGGGACTCAGGCAGGCACCCTAACTGATGAGCCATCTCTCAAGCCCCTGAACAATTAATTCTTTAACTACTTCAAGATAGTGATTTTTTTTCTGACTTTTCTGCTCCCCCCACATTTATCTGTTGAATGAAGAATATTTCATTTTTATCTATTTGTCTTTTTCACATTCATCCACGTATATTAAATCGATCATAAAAGGATAGTGAATTTTCTAAAATGCTTTTTCTATATCTGGTGAATGTATCGTATGGTTTTGTCCTTCACTCTGTTACTGTGATGAATTCTGATTGATATAGGTAGAACCATCTTTGCATTCCTGGCATGACTTCCTCTTGATTATAATGAACGCAGAAATAAGCTTTCCGATATGCCATTGATTTTAGTTTGCTAATATGTTGTTGAGAATATTTACATCATCCATATTCATAAGCATTTTGGTCTAGAGTTTTCTTGTTTGATAATAATGTCTTTGTCTACCTTTGGTTTATAAGGTGATGCTGTCTTTGTAAAATTACTTTACAAGTTGTATTACTTACTTTCCTGATGGCTTTGATTGCCAATTCCAGACAAGAAGCAACTTTATGAGGTATGGTTGATTCTGTCTCATGGTCAGGCGCTGCAGTCCACATTGGCAAGGACGGCTTGTCAACAGAAGTCACTCACAGCTGAGGCTGGAGCTTGCTGGTCCATACCAGTGGACCTGGAACAGAAGACATACTGGCACTGGACTTCCTTTTTTCTCCTTCCCTATTCAGTGTAGCATCAGCCTGTGACACGGTACCACTCACACGTACAGCAGGACTTCCCTCTTCCTTTAACCCTCTCTGGAAACACCTTCACAGACACCCCAAAGATGTGCTCCCCAGGATTGTAAAGCTTGCCAACTTGGCGATAAAGCTTACTCATCGCAGAAGCATTTCTCTCCCTTTAATTGTTTTAAAGAATGTGAAAAGAATTGGGTTTTATTTCCTCTATAAGTGTTTGGTAGAATTTAGCAGTGAAGGCTCTGGCCCTTGGCTTTTGCTAAGCGAGAATCATACCCCTAGACCAATGAGCCATGTTATATTGGCCCTTGGCTTTTCTTAGCAAAGAGATTTTATTATTCATTCAATTGTTATGCTAGTAAGATCTTTTCTTTCTCTGTAATTCATTCTTAGAACATTCTATGCATCAAGGAATTTATTTTTTCTAGACATTCCAATTCATTTATAATATGCCTTTATTTCCTTCATCTTTATTTATTTATTTGTTTATTTATTTATTGAAGGTAATGTCTCCTTATTTTTTATTTTATGTTAGTTTTCTCTTTTAGTCTAGCCAAATATTTGTTGATTTTTTCCTCTTTTCAGAAACCAACTCCCTTTTGTAGATATTTTCTGCTGTTACTCTACACGACATTTCTTCTCTGATATTTATTCTTTCCTTCCTTCTCTTAGTTGGGGGCTTTGTTCTCAAGGTAAACTGGTAGGCTATTTGGAATCTATCTTCTTTTTGTATTTTGGTGAGTTTTTTCTTTCAGTCTCTTTTTCTTTGAAACAAGGTGTCATTAGCCCAGGCTGGCCCTTGAACTCACTGTGTAGCCAAGGATGACCATGAACTTCTGACCCTCATGTCTCCACCTCTCAAGTTCTGGGTTGAGTATGCTACCATGCAGGATGGTGTCTTCTTTGTATGGATGCAGCCCTGTGTTTGCCATAAAATTTGCTCCTAGAGCTGATTTCATTGAATCCTATATAGATTGTGTTTTCATGTTTATTTTATGACAATTTAAAATTTTTATTGGTCTATTCAGAAGGATGTTTAATTTTCATGCATTTGTGAATTTTTCTAAGTTCTTGGTGTTGTTGTTCATGGTATCATTGCATTCAGAAAAGATATTTGATATAATTTTAGCTTTAAGTGTGTGAACACTTGGTGGATGACTTGTCTTATTATCTGTCCTGGAGAATGACCCACGCAGAGTTGAAAAAATACATATTCTGCAGACATTGGATGGAATGTAGTCAAGGTCCCTTAGTTCCATTTGTTCTAGTGTTACGTGTGACTCTTGTGTCCTGTTGTTCATTTTCTCTCTGGATGACCTGTCCATTGATGAAAATGAGGTGTTTCTGTACCCTACTAAAAGTGTGTTGAAATCTCTCTCTTCTTTGAAGTTTATCAATATTTGCTTTTACATAGTTACTCTAATGTGTTTGTGCATATATTTAAAATTGTCATATTTGCTTGCTGAATTGACAGCTTTGTCACAATATAGTGACGTTCTTTTTTCTTATAGTTTTTGACAAAGTATTTCAACTGATATAAGAATTTAGCAATTTTACTCTCTTTCAGTTGCATTTTCATAGATTGCCTTTTTCTTTTCTTTTCCTTTAAGGTTTAGGGAGACTTTGTTAGGTTAAGAGGAGAGAGTAGGAAGTACAGAGAGCTCCCTCCTTGAGGAAGGGGAAAGGGGGTAAAGCTTGAGATTACCTTTTCCTAACCCTTCACTTTTGATCTTTATTTCCTTCCAGTTAAGTAAATTTCTCACAGGCAATGCCTCGTAGCCGAGTCTTGTTCATTCAGACCACTCAGTCACTCTTGGGTTTTGATTGGAAAATGTGATCCACTAAATTCTAAGTACATATTTGTAGGTAAAGACTTAGCTATCGACTTCATTTTGTTTTCTAATTCTTTTGTAAATTTTTTGTTCTATTCTTCTTCTCTTGCTATCTATCTTTGCAGACAAATTATTTTTCTCATGGTGTATTTTTTTATATCTGCGGTTTCCATGAGCCTAACAAATCCATTTCATTGTTATAAGAAGTTATTTTGATCCGAAAATAACTTTGATTTAAAAGATATTACTCCATTTTCTAACATTTAAATTTTACCATTATAATTTACATATTGTTATATTGAAACCCATAACAAAATATTGTAACGATTATTATTTTTAGTCATTTTGCCTTTTAACTTTAATAACTGATTAACAGGCCACCATTACAATATTAGAGTATTCTGAATTTCACTGTATATGTACTTTTATCACTGAGATTTGTTTTTATAGGTTTTCATTTTACTCATTGTTTCAGCTGAAAGAACTCCTTTTAACGTGCGTTGTAATAGAATTCAGATGGTGGTTAACTCCTTCAGTTTTTTTATTGTCTGGGAAAGCTATATTCTTCACTTTTGAAAGATTCTTCCTTTAACAAGATATATATATATATATATATATATATATATATCAGGACATTCTCTTTGGACCTCGATTTTTCCCTTGACATGTCTCCTGCTAGTTGCATTAGAACTCCCTCATGTGTTAATTGTTGCTTTAATATGCAAATTCAAGATCATGTCTTCTCTCTCTCTCCCCTGAGAGATAGGATCTCCCTCTATTCTGGGCTAACATGGAATTTACTATGTAGTCTCAGGGTGGCCTCATGGTGATCCTCCTACCTCTGCCTGTCAAGTGCTGGGATTAAAGGTGTGTGCCACCACGCCCAGCTCATTTCCTCATCTTTGAGTTTTGACAGTTTAGTTATTATGTCCCTGGAGAGTATCTGGTTAGAAATCTTTGACTTTCTGGGATTTGTTTGTTTTTCATCATGTTTGGAATGTTCTCTGCTACAATTTATTTAAATAATCTGTGTACCCCTTTATCTTTAAATTCAACTTCTTGAACATCCAAGACTTGGTAATTTACTTTTCTTTTTGTTCAGTGAATTTTAAAAAATATGTAGAAATTATTTAACAGAATGAGAAATGCACATGACAAAAATAAGTACTTTAATAAGGAGTTTAAATAAATAAATAAATGAATAATGAGTTAAGCAGAAATCCTAAAGCTGAGAAATACAATGAATGAAAGTAAAAATGTAATAGAAGAAATCCACAACAGAATTGATGAAGCAAATTCCAAGCTCATTGGAAAACAGAGGATTGAAAAGTAAAAGAATGAAAAGGATGGAGGAAACTTACAGGTGTTAATGGCACAGCATGAAATGAGTAAATTTTCAGATTTAGGAGATGGCTCAGCAATGAAGAATGCCTGCTCTTTCCATGTGAGGCCTGGGAAGACCTGAGATCACCAAAGTTCATCTCCCCGAGTCCCATGTGTAAAGCTGGACATGGACTCTGTAACCCTAGTGCATGGGGTGGACACCAGAGAATTGCTGGGTCTCACTGACTGTAAAAGAACAGTAGCTCTGGGGTTAAGGAGAGATCCCAACCATCTTCAGGAAACAGCAATACAGAAGACACCCAAAGTTCTCCTCTGACCTCCACGCACACATGCAAGGCACATGTACACCTGCACACACACACCTGCTCACAAAATTAAGAACCTCTTAAACTCAGTGTCCTCACAGAACATGGTAGAGGGTTCTTCCTAACCATACTCTATAGTGTGTTTTATTTATACATACTTGTGTTTCTCTCTACTACCCCACTTGACCATTCTGGCCTTTTTAACACATGTCATATCTACAGAGCAATTATCACAAAAATATTTCAACCAAGTTTTTTTTTAATGATAAAGAAAAAGTAACAGAAAGCATTACTATAAAATATCAAGATTATTTATTCTTATAAATACTGTGAATGCTTACTTTTAGATTTCTTCATTTTTTCCTTCTCTATAGCTTCTAAGTTTTACCTTAACCTGTTTCCTGGCTGTTCTGAAATCGTTGCATTTTTCACTAAGTTTTTAATGAAATTCTATGATCCATAAACTTATTAGTTTGATTTTTTACTTGCTTAACTAAGTTTTAATCAAAGTAACACTTGCATATGGTAAAACTAAAATAAAATAAAAAGTAACTCCAATTTAAATTCTATAAGCATAGTTCCTTTTGTATTTTACCAAATTTAAAGAAGGCAGAACAAGGTGTCAGGTATGGCGGTACAGGCCTATAATACCAACTCAGGAGGCTGAGGCAGGAGGATCATGAGTTTATCATTTATTCTTTTTTTCCTGAAGGATGATCTCACTGTAACCCAGGTTGACCTGGAACTCACTTTGTAGTTCCAGGCTGGCCTCAAAATCACAGTGATCCTCCTACCTTTGCCTCCTGAGTGCTGGGATTAAAGGCTTACAGTACCATGCCTAGCAATCATGAGTCTTGATGCATGTCTTGGAGACATAATGATATTCTGTCTTAAAAAGAAAAAAAAAATAAAGGCAGTGCACATCTCCCCACAGTCTCACTGATGTGCACCTCATTTCACACTTCACACATCCAACTCCACCGGAGCTAAGAAAGCCCATTGAAAGACTCTTTGAAGAAGGCAAGAAGGGCTTTCCTACTCTGCCCTACCCTCAACCCTCAATCCCAGGTGCCTCAGCGGGAAGGGTGGCTTATCCTTGGGGGAGGGAAAGGGAATTAGCTCCAGTCCTTAGACTTGAACCCCAGTACTAGGCCCCTCACAATGAAACCTAGTGTAGGACTGAGCCACGTGACCCCTTCCCACAAATCAATACCCACAGAAACACACTGCTTGAGTTATAGAAACCAGGCAGCTGACTGCTTCCCCCAGCCCCTCCTCCATCCTTGGGTAGCAGAGAGTGGGGCAGCACTCATCCTCTGTGGAGTATGAAAGTCACCATAGGATGATGGAGCCTGGAAACTAATGCAAAGCCCACTGTGTGAGACCCAGAACCATGCAAAAAAGCAAGAAACAAAAACAAAGACTTATATACCTAGAGAACATTGCAGACAGAGCCTGTAGAACTACCCTGGTATCAGGTAGAGTCCTGCATATCAGTGGGACAGACTGGAGTTTATGCTTGAATTATTGCTAGTCTTAGAGAGGGCCTGAAGCACCCACCCCTTCCCCAGACTGCAGTTCCCTATGGCTGTGAAATAGCTCAGTGTCAACCAAGGGACTGTCTAGGCCACCCATCCCCAAGGTTGGGCAGCAGACCTGTCTAGGCTAATACTCACAGATGGAGTTCTAGACCTGCCCCAGCACTAGGCAGACATATGTTTTGACCAACTGTGAGGGTCTGAGTAAACCCCTGAGGCTGAGAAAGTCCTTGCATCTGTGGTATATAGGCACAACCCAGCTTAGTATTAGCTTTGATGGCCAATAGACTGCTTTCATCAAACTTCCTCATTGTAGCATAAAGCAAAACCCCACCTTATGGGGGTAAGTCAGAGTAGTAAACATAAGACTTTGTGTTAGAACTCAGTGCCAGCCTGGGGATTCCATTTACAAGCCTGCCTAGAGAAAGGGCACTGCAGCAGCCCCATTGTGAAGAGGAGGAGCAGCCTGTGTGTCAGACTTCTATTCCAGCCAGCATCACCTAGATCTATTTGCAGAGGTCTTGAAACATGAATCCACCTCTGCAGTAGGCAACCTGTAACTTGGTTCTATACCAGTGTTTCTGTGCCGTTCTCAGCAGGATGTGGACTCAGGGAATGTGATGATTAGTCTATGAATGTTAACTGGACAGTATTTATAATCACTATAGAAACAAATCTCTGGTCATGTCTGTAAGGGATTTTCTAGATTAGATTAGTTGAGGTGGGAGGACCCACCCTGGCTGTGGGTGGCACCACACCATGGGCTGTTAGTAGACTGTATAAAAAGCAGGAAGGTGGCTGAGCCTTCAGCATCCATTGCTCTCTACTTCCTCCCTGCTAATGTGACGATGTGACCTCAGCTGACAGCTCCTGCCATGATGAAGTTTCCCCTCGAAACTGTAAGCCACAATAAACCATTTCATTCCCTAAGTTGCTCTTGTTAGGTATTGATTACAGTGATCTAATGCAGGTTGTGAGAGTTTTGAAGCCTTGGTCATCTCAGGCATGGCATAGGAACCTGGGCTGATGACACCATGTGAATCTGCCCAGAGCAGGTGAAATTCCACATTACACAGCTATACTGACCTGTGCTAGCTCCCAGGGAGAGGCTTTCAGGGACAAACTACCCTCTCCAGGTACAGGTCCAGTTAGAGTAAGCACACACACCAACTGCAGGTGTGGGCTTGGCTCAGCCTCTTGATCCAAAACAGTGTCAGCGCACACACAACGGATTTGCACCAGTCCTGTAATCCAGGGCACAGCTGAGTAGACAGTCAATAGTAGAATGACTGCAGGGCTCAGAGAAAACAAGAAGCCAGCTTAGAATTCCTGGAAAGACAGGCATGAAGACAGGAAGAAATGCCTCCTGCTCAGATGATACCATGACTGTCATCTGGAATTTAGGGAATGCTGACCTCACCTAACAGTCAAGAAGAGATGCCAGAAACCCCCCCAGACAACGTCCAATATGGGAGATGTCCTGGATGGAGAACTGACTCTCCCCCATGGATACCACTGCTGACTTTTACTCTACTAGATGAGGAAGGTAACCTCCTTCCATTAATATCACCATCCTCCCCACAACAGGCTTCACTTACTTTTCTACTTTTATATTAACTAGTTGATGGCTCTGGAATTTTTTTTCTATAAACCTAACTATTCTGTATTCATACTAAAAATTGAAAACATCATTTAAAAGGAGCAATTTGAAGATTATAATTATACAAATGCTCATTATCAAGTAATGTGATAGATTTGTTGAGATGATATTTAATGTCATTAAAAATTTTATGCTTGAGAGAGAACTTCCTAAATCCTACATTTTAAGTATTTTCTCAAAGTCTTTTCAACTTTGTTTCTTCTGGTTGGTATTCAATTATTAGTTTCTTGTGTTAGATATTTTATTTGTTTGTTTTACTGGACCATCCCCTTTAATTTGCTTGTTTCAATAAATTTGGAAATGGTATAATTGAGTTTTGCATTTTAACATATGCCTTTAAATTAATTTTAGAGTGAATATTGGATTACAGATTTAGAATAATATGTTCTTGGGATTGGAAGGCATTATGTCACATCTTCCTGCATCCGGGGCTACTGATGAGAACTCATTCTTACCTTTTTAACGAAAGGGAGCTTCTCCTTATTCTGGAAGCATTTCAGTTTCTTCTTTCTCCTTGAAGTTCCAAGATTTCTGTAGGTATGGATTTTTTTAAATGTTCATGATTTCTCTTTCGGACTCTTTTCAAAATGAGTACTCATGCCTTTGTCTCAGAGAAATTATCTTCTAATAGATCATTTAATTTTTCCACCCTTTTATTGACTCTTTTCTTTGCCTCTAGGACCACAGTAAGATAAATGATGGGCACCCAGACCGCTTAGTATTCCCCTCACTGGCTTCTTTCCCCTTTGGTTCAGGTCTGCAGGATTCTTTTATCACCATATTCCTGGCGTGGTCATTAACTATAGCCATTCCCTTACGCAGTCTGCCTGCTGAATTGTCTTCTAGTGGCAGAAATACATTTAATTACAAGGCCCTCTTTTTTCTTCTCCAGCTGTTCCATTTTCATGATGACCACATTTTTGTAAGACCTCTTACTTACATGCAAGCCATTTTATAAGTTTTTTAAAATTGTCTTTAGTTAACCTTTCTTACCCAAACACAGGGCTATCTTACTTGTTATTCTGAAGGAATCTCATGTGTGATGTCTTGTCTTCTTCGTCTTCGCTGACTGTTGGTCCACTTACGAACACAGGTCAGAGCTGTGTTCCTGAGTCTCCTTTGCGCTTGCATCGCTCTGTTCACAGAAATGCTTCTTGGGAGGACTCAGTGTTGAAGACTGGAGTGTGATAACAGGAAACTTCATTTCAGAGTTTGGATAAGGGGCAGGCAGGCCATCAACACGAAGCAAGAAAATGGAGGACTTTATTACCTTGATCTATTCCTTCTTGAGAAAAATTGCCTTTCCTTTCTTTTTTTTTTATCAGGCTTCTGTCCTCTGTGTTTCTGATCTTCCTCAAACATGGCTTTGGTTCTCACTCAGGGCAGAGCAGGCATTGCTTTGTAGCAGTGACATTTTCTTCACAGTGCAGGGCTTGGGTTCTTATGCGGAGCCCACTCTGTTCTCATTTTTGTATGTGTTGAAGCAGGAGAGAGATGTGGTCCATACAGCCCTACCATCCAAGATCCTACCTCTGAAATCAAATATATTAAAATACGATATTTATTGAATATAAGACCCCGAAGAAGGGGAGGAATGCTTTGCAGTACTGTCATTCAGACACAGTGGCCATGGCACTCATGACCTCCCAGGGGCTGACGCTACCTACACAAGCCCTTTATAATAGGAGGGGGGAAATGATGATGGGAAAATAGAAGAGAGATTAGAGAAGAAGAAAAGGAAGGTGGCAGAAAGGGATTATGATCAGGGTACACTGTCTGTGTACAAGTTGTCAATAAAGTTTTAAAAAATATGTACTTACTGAGTAGTATGAGAGGAGTTCAGAAGTGCCTGCAAGTTCCACCCATCTCTGTATCTAGGCTTCTTTACCCAGTGCCCCCTTTGCAAGAAGGCGTTTGCTTCTCTAGCTCCTTGAATTTAGGCTTAGCCATGTGACTTGCTTTGCTCAATGGGAAGTGAATAGAAACAAAAGCCGAAAATCACCTGCAGTCTCCAATGCAGCTAGCTGGCTGCATAACCAAGCTTATGAGACCCAACTTGCCCCTGTGGTTTCAATGGACTGACTGCTAGACATAGGCATGTGACAGACTTACTCTAGGTTACACAACTAGCAGACAACCCACCCATTGACCATGGACGCTTTTGAGAATGTGGCAGAGTAGAGCTGAGCTCCTGTAGGTGTCAGCTGCCTAGCTGCCCCACATCATATACTAAATAAAGATGTTGCTTGAGGCCATCACCTTCTGAGCTCATTTGTTATGCAGCAAAAGCTAACTGATACAAGTATAGACTTATATACATGTTCCAGATGTTATGGTTGCCATGCCATACCTAGGTAGACCTTTGCTATCATATCATAAAAAAAAAGGAAATGAATGTCAAAAACAATTTCAGAAACTCATACACACTGTGAAGGCATGAGCAGGGTCAGACATGAGTGACTGGCAAGGCTTCACATCTAATTTAGGTATTGTGATCAGAGAAGACGTCTTCAAGCAGGTGAGATTTGAGGTAAGATCTGAACGACAAGCATGAGCCAGCCATGTAAAGGTCCAGACAGAGGGGTGAGACACATCACATAAAGAGACATAAGGAAGCCAGGGAGGCTGGAGCAGAGCACACAGGAGTGCATGAACAGAAAGGTGTGGTCAGCAGAGTCCATGAAGTTATGTGGACTAAAGTTATATTCATTACCTTGGTATTTGCAGCGTTTCTCACCCTTGTCCTTTATGTTTACAGACAAGGAGTTGGTAAAGGACACCTTTGGGGAAGATTGATTTTCCTGGCATTTTGGGCTACAACTTGCCATCATCAGTTTTCCTCATCAATCTGAGCCCATCTGTTTCTGTATTCTAGGATTTCTTCAAAGCCTCCTTCTCCAGCTGCCTGACTTCTAGCTTTCCACCATCATCATGGGAACGTTCTTTTAAAAGTATAGTAGCTTTTAAATTATATATATATTTCCAAGCAACATGGTATATGTCTGTCCTCAATTCGCCAACTTTAATTGAAATTCTCTTATCTCGCTTGAACATTTGTGGCTCGAAGCTCATCTTAATCTATCACCCCACTTTTGTTATCCTGTGTGTTCTATTTGTTTATTCTCATTTACAGATTGTCTTTGTCGTGGCTAGTAAGAGGTGAGGCCTCTGTGGGACATTTACCATCCAATGAATATTCATTAAATGCCTTCTACAATCAAAAGGAAGTCCTTCTCCCCATTCCCTGCTGTCTTCTAGGTCCAGTTAAGTAGCACTTGGCAAAAACTTCACGTAAAGACACCAAGGCTATACAAAGGTTCATTAGTCCCAGGGTCTTGAATTTCACTACAAAGTTAACATTTTTCAATTTTGTAGCTCAGGATGGTCTGGAACTTGCTCTGTAGATATGGCTAGCCTCAACCTTTGCTGATCCTCCTGATACGGATTAAGATATGGGGTGTGGGGAAGGGTTAGAATTAAGATAACCCCCAGTAAAAACCTCAATGCATCCCAAGTTCAAAGAATATCCAAGCTCTTGTCTATAAAGTTAAAAAATTAAAATCATAGACAACAAAATAGTAAGATATAGTGGGAAACTTTATTATTTAAGGAAACATGGGGGGTTGTAGAGTTCTCCAGCCACCAGTGTGGGGAGAACATGTGTTAGAGAGTTTAACCGAACTTATATTAATTAGCTAAATAAGCATAAACAGAAAAGATAACAGTGAGCTCCCATCATGAGAAAGAGAGATTCATGAGGGAAAAAGTCTGGAGCCTGCCCCCCTCCACCCCAGGTATTAGCTGGGGTGGGCGGGTAGGCCTTACTTTATGGAGGCCTAAATCAGTAGTCTCTTTACTCCATTGCCACGTGGAAGAAGAAAAGAGAGCTCACTTCCTCTAGGGAAGAGCATTTAAGTTCTTCCCAGGTGAGTCAGAGCGACAGCTAAAGATTGGTTCATATTTGACCAATCAGTTTTAGCACCTAGGTTATAGCTCTAATTAGACACCTCCCACTCAAAGGGAGGGGTGTTCCCTGCAGGCTCCTGGCTCTGTCACAATCCCCCCTCTGAAGAAATAACCCTAACTGCTGTTAGGGTACTGGGGTGTGGAATTTGGAAAAAAAGCATTAGAAAGTACATACATGTCTAAGAAAATAAAAGCACCAGAAGAAGTACATATATGTTTAAGAAAGAAAAATTAATAATACCCATTTTTGAACCTATTAAGAAGCAAGGCAATGGGGCTGGTGAGATGGCTCAGCAGTTAAGGCACTTGCCTCCAGTGCCTAAAGCCCCGGGTTCAATTCCCCAGTACCTACATAAGTCAGAGCCACAAGGTGGTGGCCCTGTGCGCTCGCTCTCTCTCTCTCTCTCTCTCTCTCTCTCTCTCTCTCTCTCTCTCTCTCTCTCTCTCTGCTTGAAAAATGAATAAATAAAATATTTTTTTAAAAAAGAAGGCAAGCTTAATAGAGGCAAGCTCTGACTGGGGAGGGGTTAAGGAGGAGCCTGACAACCTTATGTGGGGTCTCACTCCTAAACTTTTACACTCCTGCCTCAGCCTCGCACACATGGGGATTACAGGCATATCTACCACTATGCTCAGCTACTTTTTTTTCTTTTGATACCTCAGAAGTCATAAAAAATGTACTTATAAGTCTATGGCTGTTGATTTCTCTATGCATCTGTGATAGTCTGTCTTGATTATCAGCTGGATTGGTCTGAGAAGTTACTAGATTAATGAAGCACACCTCTGGGTGTGTCTGTGAGGGTGTTTTGAGAAACACACAAGGGGGGAGACCCATTCTGATTGTGAGCAGCACCAGGCTTGGGTATCATCACAGTAGGGGAAAATTGCTGGTACACTACCTTCATTAAAGGGTATGTGCCATAAATCAAACCCATCTAGCCCATAGGATGTCTAGTCTGTATGGATGGGCCATGTTGCACCATTGAGAAAAATAGACTCACCCTTCAGAGTTGGACTAGGTTGGACTAATGTACTTCTTTACAGAGACAAGGACATGTGAAAGGAGATATTAGCAATCTTCAGGGTCTGATACACAGTCATGGGATTTACTTTTTTATATCTGTGTGTGTGCGCATGCTCATGTGTACAAGTGCACATGCCAAAGTGCAGGTGTGGAGGTCAGAGGACAGTTCCACCTTATTTGAGGCAGGGTCTTTCGTCGTCCACACTGTGTTTCCAAAGCTTTCTGAGTGTTTCTCCTGCCTCCACTTTGCCTTCTTGCACTGGAATTACAGCTATTTGATGTGGGTTTGGAGGATGCAAACTCAGGGAGTTATGTTCCTATAGCAAGCACTTACTCCACTGAGCTAGCTCTCCAACCCCTCAATATATCTATCTGAGTGGACCCTCAGAAGTACAAGCCTTTTGACTTGTCCTGCTGTAGCTTCGTGGTAACACCATTGTTTCCCTCAGTCCTGGAAACACCTTGGACCAAGAGAATGGTGGCCATCCCTGCTGTTCCACCCGGTGCCTCAGTATAAGCATCTCCCTCTGCTGGGGTCACCACTTGTCCCCCAAGTCTCTCCCTTGTCCTCAATCATGGGCATTGCCTAGCCTTAGCTTCCAAGCTGCTTTTCAGAGAGGTCTTCCTGCTTTTCTAATTTTCTCTGCCTTCACCTGCTGAGCAGATGCTGCTGGGTCCCCCTGCACTTCTGTTCTGAGCTTCTGTTCTGTTCTGGTTTCTATGGTAGGAGTTACCTGCCTGGAAGGTAACTCCCTTCCATGGTGGGAAGTCTGTGGCCAGTGGTTGATTTGAATACAAAAGGGCAGGCCCCTGGCCTCCATATGATTATTAAAGACAGGTTCAATAGAGAGACACTGAAACAGATATCTTCTCAGGGGAGAAGTTGCGGGGGGGGGGGCTCATATGTCATAGAAGAGGATGGGGGCTCTAAAGCCACGTCTTGGTTCTGAGGAACAAAGTGACATGTCTCTTTTTATGTTCGTGAGGGAGAGGTATGTCTGGGCATAGATGGTGCAAGAAGTCACTGAGGCAATGGACTAGAGAGTGGGAGACAGAGAAAGCCTCTGGTCCTTTAGGTCTCTGAGGGGAGGAGCCATTCCCCTGCCCTCCCTTCTGTCAGGCTCTTCTTGCTCAGGCAGGGGGAGTGGTAGAGAGAATCTGGAAGATACGAGGAGAGAGAGAGAAAGAGAGAGAGAGAGAGAGAGAGAGAGAGAGGTTTTAATTCAAGGTTGCCTCCACCTGGGCATCTTCAGGCCTCTTAAAGTGACCACACCTGTATTGTGACAGCCTCAAGGGGACCCATTTCTTCCTGGGTGTCAAGCTTAAGTAAGTCTGTAGCTGAGAGCACATCCTTGCATAGTTTCTTTCTCCTGTCTTCTGTTTCCCTTCCATAACCCTCCCTGAGACACCCCTCTAACAAATTGTTGAAAACAGTCTTCACCTCTGCTCCTGGAAGCCCAACCTAGGACATTAAGAGTGTTTTTCTGTCAAGATTTTCCACGTCTCCAGACCCCCCATATCTCCAAGTGTGAAGGAGAGTCACATGACCACACAGACATGAACGGTGCTCATGGCCACACAATGCACCATTCAAGATCTGGAAGAATTCTTCCTAAGGAAGGGAACACAGGAAGGTGTAGTCATCCACCCTGGAAGCTGCGTGCGATGTCTGGGAAAAACTCTTTGTCTGACATGATAAAAAGGATTATTTTTTAGAGGCTTTAATAAAATCATTTAATCTAAAATCCAATATAAATACTACATGGTATTAATCTCGAAGAACCAACAAAGCATTTTCAGATCCATTCTTTTCCTATAATAAAACTAACTTGGTTAAGGGTGAGACTTTGTGGGGGGGGCATGTTTTCCCAAAAGTTCAAAGTCATGATTGAGTACCTTTTCCTAAATGTATCCCCTCAGGGGGGTAGGCAGAAAGTAAGAAAACACAATGAGTTATATGTGAGGATGCGGTAGAGATATTAACTAATGGCATAAGACCCACAGGGTGGTTTAGAAATTAGCTCATATGAAAGCATTTTCAAACACCAGAGCCTTGTCACTTAGACCTCCAAGACTTACTACATGGACTATTTGAGATTGAAATGTTGTGGAGGCATGAACTCAACTTGCACTCATGATGAAGTTGAAATGTCAGAGCTGTTAGATAGTTAGGGAGTGAGCTGACCATCAACATCTACTTGATACAGTGACTCAGTGATCTGGTTAACATGTCTACCTGTCAATGTAGCTAATGTAAGTGCGCAGGTTCGAGAAGGCAATGAAAAGAACAGATCAAGGGTGCCTGCCCTGGTTTACAGAAAGCTCAGTTTGTCCGGTCAAGACTGACAAGTTGGACCTTTGATTCTCAGTGCAGTCATGTTAAGAGGCAGTGGGACCTTTGACAGATGGAGCCTAGTGGGAGGTTATGGGAGAGCTCTCCTCAGAAGGCATTGATGGGACTTTGGCTGGTCCCAAGGGATGGCTGTCATAAAGGAAGACTAAGTGGTCCAGTCTCCAGCAACTTGTCTTGACGTGCAGATAATCTCTCCCTCCCTCCTGTGCTGCAGCCATTTTCCATGATGCCCTTACCAGAGCCCAGCCAATGATGGCACCATGCCCCAAATTTCCAGAACTGTATGCTGAACTGTAACTCTTTTCTTTATAAAGCATTTTATTAGAGCAACAGAAAATAGAATAACCTTACTAACACCAAAGCTTTCACACTGTCAGATAACATGGTCCCTCCTTGTCAGTCACTGTGATAGGCGCCTTAAGACTTACCTTCTGAATGTACGGCTGTGGAGATGGAGACGCCAGTGAACAGTCTCTATGAAGAACATCGAGTGTGGACTTCTGTTAAGTTAGATTTAATAGTGGCCAAAGTGTTCCCCTAGTTCTTTGCTCTCTAAGCTTTCCAACCTAGAGTTCAAGATGTCATCACTTGATTGGCAGGTAGGCAAGACCTGCCCAACCCTTCCTCCCACACACACAAGTGCAAGTTTTCTTTCCTCATGCATCTTTCGTCTCTGTGACATTCCCATCATCTTGTTGCTAAAGTATGACCTCTCTAACCTCTTTCTCTTGCCACTGTCCACAGGCGTATCATCTTTTGAACTTGACCCCTGGCCTTCATTGGATGTGGCCATCACTTCTGTATTTCTCAGGGCCTAAACACATCTCGGGTCATTGCAGCAGTCAACGTGTCTTGGACTCTCAGAGTACCACAAAGGGTCCTTTGGCAAAAGCCTCTCAGTTGGCTTTGCTCCCAACATCTCCCCCGACAACAGCTTGTACTGACTTTATCAGGTGCAGCACATGAGATTAACCACCAGGATGCTTTTGTTTTAGAGACAGTAATACTAAGATCTGTATTCCTTTCTAGAAGGACAGAGAGATGCCACAAGCAAGGGGCGATGTGTGTGCGGATCTTCAGCTAACAGCTCCATGTGTTTGGAAACGATCCTTGTTTGTCTTTTACAGTTCTATGAACTCTTTCAAAGTCATATTTTGTGGGGAACAAGCCCATCTGATGAGAGTTTTCTCAAATCCTCTCTTTATCTGCATTGAATTCATGTTTATATTTTAGTCTCTTTTTCCTTCTTACCCACTGGCGTTCTCTAGTAAACTTAAACATGTACGTGGCACCATCTCCAGCATTTTAGCCTGTGTCACCTTGTTATGTTTGTGTCCACTGTGGAAGGGTCCAGATGACATCAAAGATGCCTGTGCTTAAATAACACCAATAAAGAGAACTATCTCTCCCTATCACTGAGAAAGGCCCAGCTGAAGGCTATTACCAGGATTGTAACCTGCTCAGTATGGCTTGGGGAACCTTACCTATCCCAGAAGACAAGAAAAGTACAGGCTTTAATACCTGTTTGAGGCTGGAATTGGCTTTGATAGACAGACAACAAAGGGCTTCCCGATTCATAGCTACACAGTCCTCCACCCCCTTCAATATCTGGAATATAAGTGTGATGCTTAAGTTTTGTTGTCAACTTGACCGTTTTAGTAATCTTGGGTGTGTCCCTGATGTTCACAGGAAGGCAGTACTCTCAGTAGGGGGCAGGATGAAAGAAAGCTCAGGGGAGCAAGAAATGAAGATCTCTTCCTAAAGGACAGTGCAGAAAGGAAATTCCAGAGACTCAAGAAGCCAACAAGTTTAGAATAGGGTTGTCATACCCCACCCTAAGGTTTTATAAAGGGGAAAGAAATCTCTCTCTCCCCCTGCCTCCCTGCCTGCCTGGCTTCTGGTACTTGTTGTGCATCTCTTTGTCAGCATTGGAATGAAACTTCCTCAGCCTTCCAGTCTGGACGGAAGACCAACGAGCTCCCTGGGAAGCCTTTAGGCCTTCAGTGCTGAATTGGGGCTGCTGAGGCATCCAGCCATGTGGACTGAGTGACTAATGGTTCCTTGACTCTTGGGTTTGCAGACTGCAATTGTGGGACTGCTGTGAGCTAATCCAATAAATCCCCCCTTTTGTGCTTTTTACTACAGTTCCATTCTAATGGTCCTGTCCCTCTAGAGGACCCTGACTGATATAGAAGCCAATGCTGAGCAAATGCACAGGGCCAATGGCTGCTTGTCCAGTGAGCTTTCTGATGTGTGGTATATTCTGTGACTCTTCCCTAGTTGCTTGTGTGACACAATCTTAAAGGATGACGATCAAGTGCTCTGTTCATCTGTGGTGGTTTATATGAATGACATGAATGTTTGGTCCCTAGTTGATGGCAACTGGATAAAGTTGTGAGGCTTTTGAGAAGTGGAGGCTTGCTGGAGGAGGTCTGTGGCTGGTCATTGAGTCCAGCTCCAAACCCAGTACTTGGACTATTTCCTTCCTGCTGCTGTGGAGATAGGACCCCAGATGGCCGTTTTGCTTTTGTTATGTTTTCTCCACCGTGATGAAACTTCCCCTCAAAACTGTAGCTGAAATAAATTCTTTCCTTCCATAACCTGCTTCTGATTGAGTATGCTGTCCAGTATCAAGAAGGTATCTGTAACACCAGCACAATTACCACAAGCTTGGATCTCGATTCTTTTAAAGCCACTACTGTAGTGATGAGGGGCTTTAACCTTATCTAGTCCTAATTGCCTCCCAAAGGCCCTACTTCCAAGGTAGGACTTTAGCAATTTATTTTCAAGATGAGTTGGAGGGACAGGTCCCAGACCTTAACATTCTTCAAAGTCATATTTTATGGTGATCAAGTCCATCCAACAGGAATTTCCTCAAAATGTCTGTTTTGACAGTAAATTTATATTTTAATTCCCCCTTTTTCTTCTTGTTTCAAGAGAAAAAACTCCCACTGGCATAAAGTGGAAATTCACATGACACAGCATTTTCTCTGTTTATCTCCATGTCCATTTCCTACTGACTCATTCTTTACTTTTCTAAAAGAGAGGATTTCAGGCTGAGCAGATGGCTTAGGTTAGTAAAGCTGCACAAGTTTGAACTCCTGAGTTTACAACGTCAGAATCCAAGAAAAGCTGGACACAATAGTGCACAGGTCTTAATCCCAGTGCTCCTACAACCAGGTGGGGTCAATTAGCCTGGTATCCGCAGCAGAGAACAGCAAAAGACCCTATCTCAAACAAGGTTGAAGGTGTAAGGACCAACACCTGAGGTTGTCCACTGACCTCCATCTGTATGCCATGGTATATGCATACGACCTCCCCTTCTCCCCAGACACACACACACACACACACACACACACACACACACACACACACACACACACACACACACACAGCTTTTTCATTTATTAGGGGGATAATACTTTAGGGTGAGCCAGGTGAAACCTGTGGTGGTTTGATCCAGGTGTCCCCCATAAACTTATGTGTACTGAATGCTTGCTCCCCAGCTGATAGCAATATGGGAATTAGAACCTTGTTGGAGGTGTGTTGCTGGGGGCAGGCTTATGGGGCTTATAGCCAGCTTCCCCTTGCCAGTGTTTGGCACACTGTCCTGCTGCTGTTGTCCATCAGATATTGGCCAGTAGGTTATGTCCAGCCTCTACTCATGCCTTCGTTTTTCCTTGCCATCATGGAGCTTCCCCTCAAATCTGTAAACCAAAATAAACCCTTTCCTCCACAAGCTGCTTTTGTCAGGTTCTCTATGCCAGCAAGGAGAGAGCTGGCTGCGACACCTCCTGGGAAATAGAGACCAGTGTCACACACTGTTGTGTGGGCTCAGAGTTCAGTGGAGAAGGAGGAGAGTGCTATCATAGAGCTTCACTCAAAAAGCAGTTGCAGGACTCAGAAGGAGATCATCTCTTCAGGGAGTAGAAGCAGAAACGTACTGCTGAGAAAGTACTGCTGAGCCAGGGCATAAAGAATTAGCAGGCCAGTAGGCAAGGTGGCAAGGTATACAAAGAGTTCAGGAGGTTGGTGAAAGAAGGGCTATCATCCAGAGAAAAGTCAGTGTTCAAAAAGTCGCAAAGTTGAAAGACAGTCTCCTCTGGAAAGGGAAGATTCAGTAAAGCTGAGCCAAGGTGGAGGAAGGTGGCCACCGAGCCTGGGGGCTCAAAGGTAGAAGAATAGGATGAAGGGATACCAGTGCTACCTGAGGAGAAGTGCTTGGCTTAGAAAGCATAATAAAGCACTATGTAGAGTTGTTCTTCCAAAGAAAGAATGAGCCAAGAAGGTAAGAGAAACATGAGAAGGAAAATGGGAAAAATTAGAATTATATGGGAAATAGATTTATTAGTGATATATTTGCAGACTGCTTAATACTTCCCAGGACTAGGCTAGGTGTTGAGGATAAACAGTTATAAAAGACCTGGTCTCTGGCTTCAAGAAAGTGACATTCTAATGGGTAAATCCTGCTTTGCAACCATAATTCCATGATAAAATACAACTGCACATTGGAAGTGGTGTAAAGACAGAGACACAGCCAAAAAGTGGGGTGAGAGGTGACAGCAAATAGCAAGATCAAGCAGGAAATGCACGGTGTTAGGGGGAGGGGAGCGGAGGACTGGGTGCAGGAGTCTGAAAGGCATTTTTGTTTGTTTTTCAAGGTAGGGTCTCACTCTAGCCCAGGCTGACCTGGAATTCACTATGTAGTATCAGGCTGGTCTGGAACTCAAGAAGAACCTCCTGCCTCTGCCTCCTGAGTTCTGGGATTAAAGGCATGCATCACCACACCTTGCTCTGAAAGGCTTTTCTGAAGATGTGATAGCTGTCAGAATTTGGAGAAGGGATTTTCCAGACAAGAGGTATGGGAATGCAATGGTGTAGAGAACCAATGTACTAGTTCTCTTCTCACTGCTGTGACCAAGCAGGAGTCAAGAAGGAGCCTAAGAAAGGAAGCTTACACTTCAAGGTTGCAGTCTATCATGGCAGGCAATCTATGTCACCAGGAGCTTGCAACAGCTGGTCACAGTGAGGAAGCAGAGAGATGAACATGGACACTCATCCATCTCTCTTCTTTTTATACCTTCCAAGGCCCCACCTACAGTTAGGGTGGGTCCTCCCACCTCTATTAACCTAATCTATAAACTCCTCCACAGACATTCTTAGAGGTTCATTTCTATGGTGATTCTAAATCCTGTCAATCCTTTGACAACTAGAGATTAACTATCACGGGGCCTTGAGACAAGAAAGTGGGCTGTCAGGTAGGCGGTGACCAATAGTCCCTGTTTGGCCAAGATGATGGAAGGTAGGTCCTGAGAGCAGGACTTTCAGTCTTAAAAGCTGAAATACTTGGGTAAACCTGGGTGGATTGGTCAGTTTGCTAGCAAGGTTTTTTTTTTAATCACTGTGACAAAATATCAAGGAAAAAAAGAAACAACTTAAAGCAGGAAAAACATTTTGTTGGGCCATGGTTTCAGACCATGTTCATGCACACACTCAGGCATACCCCCTACACACAAAATCCTCCCAAATAAAAATCAATACTGTGTGTCTAGACCTCAAAGACTAACCGATAGACAGGACAAGTGGGTGATCCAGAGTGATCTCTTTGTGAACTGAGGAGATGCATAAGAATAACCCAAACAAAGGATGCTGAGTCTGTTCATGGCACCAACTGTCAAAGCTCCAGATTTGATGACTTTTAGTGACACAGTAGTGAACATTGGGGCCCTCCTCCCTTTCATCCTTGGACTGAAAATAGAAGCTGGGACCCAGATATGCTCAGGAAGGAGTGTGGAAGTCAGATTTCATCCTTAAAGAAGGAGTGTTCCTAGGGTAAGTAAGGAGTCAGGACTCAATGAGAAAAAGAAAAAGAGGAAGCCTACATTATGCCAACCACCCTGCTTTCAAGAGGCATGTCAAGAGTATGTTGTTCTTGCCCCCAATGCTCACACTCCAACCCTGAACCCAGAGGAAGCTGCAGCTGAATTATGAAGTCCTTTCAAAACCAGACATTTGACACATCTGTTATAGAAGCCTTATAAAAAGCACACTGGTTGCCTGTAAATTTTACAATTATGTTAATTCAAACTCAAAGACACTCCCATGAATTTTTAAAGAAATATTTTCAACTAAGATCACAGAGTTTGCTTGGCTTGCCATTGAGATGTAGGGAATATTTGCTGTATGCACTAAATCCTCTTCTTTAATTGCCCATGTCAGGAGAGCACAGGATAAGACTGAAGATGAGTACAAAGCTCATCCATGTTCAAGTGCACACTTCAGGGAGACCTCTGCCAGGAATCTAGACAGGTGAGAGTTGGCGAACACCCCTGCTTCTTAAGTGGAAAGGTGCTTTTCTTGGCCACCAAAATTATTTAGCCTGATATATTACTTCTCTCATTGCTGCGACAAAATACCTGGCTAAAGCAACTTAATGAAGGAAAGGTTGATTTTGACTCACAGTTTGTGGGTAGAGTTCATCGTGGTGAGGAAGGTGTAGCTGCAGGAGCATGTGGCAGCTGGGCACATTGCATCTGCAGCAGGGAACCCAGAGGAGAAAATCCTGGCACTCAGCTCACTTTCTCTCCTTTGATAATCATGTTGACAAGATGAACCATCAAACTTCATTTTCAATCCACAGCTGGTTTGCCAAGATTCATTGATAAATACTATTGAGGATATACTATATGCAAGTATCATTTTCTTTCTCCCCCTTGTCTGTTTGTGTGTGTGCGTGTGCGCGCACACACATTTATATGTGTGCAGGCATATCTGTGTGAAGGTGCATGTGGAGGCCAGAGATGAGCATCAGATATCTTCCCTTATTGAGTGTCTTCTGTCACTCTCCACCTCATTTTCTTGAAACTGGGTGTTTCACTGCACCTACCTTACCAATTAACTAGAATAGCTACCCAGCAAGCTTCAGGAACTCTCCTGCCTCTGTCTCCCCAGTGCTTGGATTATAGGCACATGCAACCTCTTCCAGCACGTGCATGGCTGCTGGGGATAGCTCTCAAGCCCCCAAGCCCATGCTGCAAACACTGAACCCCCTTAGCATCTCCCCAACCTACACAGGCATTCTTCATAAAAAACTTGGTATGCATCAGTTAACATAACTGACACAAATCCTTCCTCTCGTTGATTTTACATCCTACAGGGAGATACTACGTAATAATAAAATGAGCAATAAACATGAATACATCAGCTATATTGCACCATATGTTGAGAGGCAAAAACAGTTTTGCCACAACAGAAAAAGGAAGACAGGTCAAACAGCGACATGTGACCAGGAAAGGAGCAGGCAGAAACTTAGATAAGGTAGTTGAGTAGTTCTCACTGAAGATGACTGAAAAAAATTGGAAAAGGTGAAAGCGTGAGCCATCGAGATCTCACAGGAAAGCCTGATTGATCGCCTTTCATTTCTCCCTCCAAAACGGCTCACATTAATCTAAATGGGATCTTCAACAAGACACACCACTACGTTTAGAAGCCAGGGCATTTGCTTGTGACCCACTATTAGGTGCCTCAGTCCATTTTCTCCATATCTCTCTGCATAAATCAGCCACCCTGCTGTCCAGTCCAGAACCTTAGGAGCCCTCCCATAACTCTGACTATAATGTAGCCTAACAGTTGGCCCATGTGTTTATCATATGGACTCGTCTGTACAGAAGTTCAAAGACTATGGGGAAAGGGTAAACATCTGATCCTACCACTCCTGAGTCTCCATCTTCTGGCCTGTAAGGCAGATGAAGACAGCAAGAGCTGAAGGGGACTTTCATTAGCATTTTCTGAAGAATCCTGTGTAGAGCACTTAGCATAGTGTTTGGCATACAGTAAGCACTTAAGTAAAGTTATCTCTTTTTGGTGATATCCACATCAATACCATCTGTTTGGGAGTAAGTCTCTTCTTGTCTTTGATTCTAGTTTATACATGCTTTGCGTAGGGCCTGGTATAAAATAGAGATATGCGCAAATGGAAGGTAGTTTATCTAAGAATACCCAGGAAAATACATCTCATTCCTCATCTTGCTGGTAAATAGCCAACCATCCATTCACCAGGATGAGAAGATAAAGTTCATTCTCTCTCTCTCTCTCTCTCTCTCTCTCTCTCTCTCTCTCTCTCTCTCTCTCTGCTTTGATCTTGCCTCTTTCTCGAATTTCCTGTCTTGGAAAGGAGAGAGTAACCAAGAAAAGAGAGCCAGGAGGCATAATTTTCTTTCTCCCAGACACTGTTGAATGGGACTGCTCCTCATGCAAATTTACTTACTGTCCATTTTCAAATGTATTTTTGCATAAAACTCAGTTACTGAGATGACTAATTTGATTGTCAGCCCAGCTGAGTTGAGGGAGGAACATCCGGAGGTTGATAAAGCAGGCCTCTGAGTGCCTGGATGCATTTCCAGAGAACTTTACATCATGAGGGCTTTGACCTACTGAACGGACTAGGCCAATGGTGGGTTTGAAATTTTTATAAATGATTAAGAGATGATGATGTGTGGAGGGTGGGGTGGGGTTGGAGGAAGTAGGCCCCTGGGGTGTGTCCTTGGAAGGCTATTTTCATCTTGGTCCTCCATGTTTTCCTGCTCTCTGCTGAAGATGGAGAATATCTTCTGTCCCATTCTGTCACCACCATGATATTCAACCCCAGTACCTGAGGCCAAGAGACTCCGGGATGCACCCCCTTCCCAGACCATGAGCCAGAAAATCCTTCCTCCCTTAAGTTAGTTATGTGTTTGGTCACAGTGGTGTAAAAGTAACAGTACAGACATAACAGCAATAAGAATAATTCTCTTGTGTGCTTGGCTGTAAAAGAAAGGTAAGATGTGATTCTATATATAGAAAGTCTTCATAAAGAGAATCAAAAGTGTGATCCCAAATGCCTTGCAATGTGGATAAAAATGTAACTTACCAAATTAAAAAATGATTCTGAAATCTCCTTGGTTACTGCATTTTAGACTTTATGAACTACAATATCCATGATGCTGAGATTTTGTTGGTGTGCAATAGTCTCGGGCAGTTAAAGCACACACCTAAAATCATGCATGCTTTCTGGACATCCTGCCAGGATCTAAGTGATTATAATCTGAGAGCATTTCCATGTCTCTTAAGGTTGAAGAACTAACTCTGGGTAGAAATCACATTTTGGGTCAAGGGGAATTAGTGATGCGGGCATTCTTGCTATGAGCCGGTTTGGATGCAAGTGTTAAACAAAGGGGTTTTCTCATCCTATTCTCTATCAGTATATGTAAGTCAGTAAACTGTGGAACAATTCTAGCCTATTGGTTATTTTGTAAACAATTTTTTGCATGTGTAGGTTTGGTGTGCATGTAACGTGTATTTCCATGTTTAGATGCATGTGTGTACATGTGGGGGTGTACATGTGTGCACATGCAATGTAGTGGTTACAGGTTGACATTTATTATCTTTCTCCATGACTCTCCTCCTTATTTTTTGAGACAGAGTCTCTCACTGAACCCAGAGCTCACTGACTCAACTAAATCTCTAGCCCATAAGCTCTTAGCTGTACCTCCTCAGAACTGGGATCAGAGACTAACTACAGGTGCACACCACTTCTGGCTTTTGCGTAGGTACTGGGGATGCAAACTCAGATCTTCAGGATTGCATGGCCAACACTTTATCCAATGAGCCATCTCCCAGGCTGCTTTAAACAAATTTCATAAAGTTTGATATTCATTCCTCCTCCTTCCATGATAGTTCCTGGCTTATTAAATAAATGTCCACAGTTCAAGTAAGCCCACTTTCCTGTTAAAGAAGTTCATGATCTATAAAAACATTTGCAATCCACAGCCACAAGGCCCATTCTGGTCTACTTGTTTTGCTAAAATAATACTTTAATTAGAACACAGTTATGCTTATATGTCTTCGGGCACATTCAGCCTATAATAATAGAACTGAGGACCTGTGACAAAGGTCCAGAAATATTTGTTACCCAACTCTTTAAAGAAAATTTTGGTGAATACTGTTCTAAGTGAACAAAGGTTATCAAGCATTTGTACCCAAGAAAGTTGGGAGAGAATTAAGTCATCACACTAAACGCAATAAGAAGATACTAACACACTCAACTGAATCTAGGGATTGATGTTCAAACCAGAATCAACAGTCTTATAGTGAGATAGATAGATGATAGATAGATGATAGATAGATAGATAGATAGATAGATAGATAGATAGATAGATAGACAGATAGATAGATAATACATAGATAGGTAGATAGATAGATGATAGATAGACAGATCTAAACTTTTTTCTATCATCCTCGCAATTGAACCTAGGTTAGATCAGCACTCTATGCTAAGTTATATCCCCAACCCCTTTCTTATTTGAGACAGAGCCCCACCAAGTTGTCCAGGCTGGCCTTAAACTTCCTCAGCTTCCTGTGTAGCTAACAGATATCCTCCACCACCCAAAGTAGCTATACTCATGTGAAATGGGTGTGTTTTGTAATTTTTTTGAGACAAGTTCCCACTAGGTGACCTGGGTTGGACTCAAGCCCCCAGTTCTTCAGTGCAGGGTAAGGTGCAAGGACCCTAACCTGCCCTCTGCCCTGTCTGCTCTCATCTGTACAAAGGCCAGGAAGCTGTCTCTTTAAAGAGCAGGTGGCACATTTTTAGCCAACCTCGATGGCAGTCTTTCGCCTGTCACAGAAGCATCTAAACAGAGCACAGGTACAAGTGAGGCTACATTCTACCATAGCATTATGTATGCACATTGACACTTGAGTTTGATAGAATTTTCGTGTGTCACAAAATACTCTTCTTTTGAATGGGGTTCAGTCATTTTAAAATACAGAACTGACGCTTGGCTCCCATGACATCCAGTAGAAGCACAGGAGACCAGATTTTTTCAGTGGTTCATCGTTGGACAGTTACTGTAGCATCCTCTTTGGGCATGTATCATTCACAATAGTAAACTGGACTGTGTTCCTACTTTAACACACATGGACCTGGGCCTGTAGTCCTTACAAGGACCAGGACTTCCGTCCTGAATATGAGTGTACCCATGTCCCCTGACACTTGTCCATGATATTTGTGCTCTGAACACAGTGAACTGATCAGAGTTCTCCTGTTGTTATTCTCTTATTGCTCTACTGATGTCTAAGCCTAAGCCCTCTAGTCTGCCAGAATGCCCCAGCCCTCCTCTTCACCTGGGCATGCCTCTCTGTTCAGAGCCCTCCCTGCCCAGGCCCAGCTAGCTGAACACTCCTCCATCCTCACAGGGCTTGATATCTTTATTATAGATAGCACTTGCTATGTGGAAGGCTAATATTTTATCTAAGTGCTTTATTGTCCTGATCACCTAAGCTTTCTGGGAATTCATCCCTATCTCTGTAACATCTAGTGTAATATCTTCATGCCAACTAGATACTCAATCAAGACCTGTGTAGTGAATGCTGAGCAATTATTAGTAATAGAAATACCAGCTCCTATTTATTCAGCACACTCTATGCTCCAACCACTGCGCCGATGGCTTTGTCTACATCGTCTGAGTTAGTCTATCAGTTCAACGCATTTCTCCCCCCACTCAGCTTCATTAAATTAGGTTCCACCCTCTTTGTTTCACTACATATACTGTATGTTCAATGGTGGAGTCAGGCATCAGAGACAAGCTGATGGAGAAAATGTCTGGATTCTTCAAGTCCCACTGATTCTGCCTCACAATTAAACCAACCCCATCTACTTATCCTTTAGTATGTTTGGGCTCTGCGTAAAAGAAAGCTGACCAAATCATTATTAAACAAAAGACTAAATTAGAGTGTTGGCATTGCAGCAGAATTCAGCTTCATCTTTGTCACTGGGCAAAACGAGAGGTAAGCCCTGCTTTAATGCAGCTGCAGCACATAAACGAAGGCCAAGTTGAGTCAAAGAGGACCCCAGGGACCTGACTGTGCATTCTCCTCCAGGCTGGCCCAGAAGAGCGTCCCTTTGTTTGGCCGTGGATGTTTTCCAAATTTAGAGAGTCCTTAATGACTCTTCAACTGCATTACATCCTGAGGATAATTAGTGATGTCGCTGCTCGGCTGTTCAGCACCCATCAATCAAAGCAGATACACAGAGCTTGCAATCCATCCAGAACCTGAACCCAGGGAGGAAAAAAGTATCACCTCCCTGGTTCTATCAAAGAAGCCCATCTTTCTGGGGAATGTATTTGCAGAGGAAATAATAAGTAAATAAATAAATAAATAAATAGGAGGTGCTTGCTAGCTTGTGTTCTGGTGCCGTCTCTCAGTGGTTGGGGTAAGTGTTTCAAGGTCTTTGTGTGGACATAAAGCAAAGCAGGTAGCATGATGAATTCCCCTGAAGTTTGGGAAAGCACCACCTCTTCTAAAAAGATGTTTCAAAGCTCTCTCCAGAACTGTTTCCTGACATCTTTCCTATGACTTGGCATGGACTCTACCAGCATCTGGAGCCATCACAGAGCAAATCTAAGAACAGTATTTGCCTGAGCAGGAGCCTGAGCAGGAAAACAAGCCACTAAGCTCAGGTTAGGTGGGAAAATTCAGCTCTGTGGTGATGTTACTGAGAGAAAGATCTAGAAAAACATGAGTATAGAGAATTGCCCTACAATACACCAAAGCAGTATGCAGGGTGCTGAAGCTAGCAAGTGCTGGGCTCTGAACCCAGTCCAGGTCTCCAACAGGGTAACTGTGGACCACCAGCCTCAGGCTAACATGACTTACTTTAAAGCAAAAACTGGAATTTCTAAGACCATCCCATGTCCACTGAACACAATATCTTGGTAGACTCCAGAAATGTTTCATTTTATTTTAGACAAAGTCCCCAAGGTTTTTGTGCTCCTGGGAATTTGAAATCCATTGAACCATTTCTCCCCTATCTCTCTCTATATCTCTCTGTGTGTGATAGTTTCAATAATGTCCCCCAATAGATTCAAAAGTTTATTATAATTATAAATTGTCTCCAGCCAGTTCTGGCTGGAGGAGGTGTGTCACCTTGGCCAGATCCTAGGGTTCAGCCCTAAGGTGTTTCTGGGGTGGGTCTGGAATTCTAGCTTTACATATGCAAAAAGCAGTCTGAGCTCCAGCCTGGAGTTCCTCTTGTTTGCCAGTTTGGAGTGTGTTTGCTTGCTTGAGGTGCTGGTGGTGGTTTTTTCTCTCTCTGCTTGTTTCTGTAAAAGGAAGCCAGCCTTCTTCCTTAATTTCCCCTGGATCTGATAGTTCCAATAAATACCTTCCTCCCCCAAATTGTGCCTGGTTTGGAGATTCATCCCAGCAGCATTTGACTGACTATGACAGTGTGTGTGTTTGTGTGTGTGTGTGTGTGTGTGTGTGTGTGTGTGTGTGTGTGACTGTCTGTGTTCTCTCTAGAACCACAGGCAATAGCTGAGGAAGGAGAAGAATGCAAGTAAACACTCAGCTTTGGCATAAAGGACAGGGCTGACTAAGTCACACAGAGAACACATTCCCTTAAAAACCCACAGTGTGTCTAAATGAGCATTTGCTGAATTATTGCATCAACCTTACCAAGGACGAAGCTTAACCATAAACCATGCAGGTAGCACATCCACGACCAGACAGGAGAAAGGGGAAACATTCACATAGAAGGCTGGTATAGTGAGCAATGGGTTCTTTTCGTCATCCCTTAGGCAGCTTTCTGAAAAGAAAAGACTTACTCCTTCTCTCCTGCTGTCCTATTTAGTTCTTCCTTTCTCTCTTTTCTTCAAGGAAGGGTGAAGATGGTTATAGAAGAAATGGAAGGGGAGGGAGTAGAGAAAATGGATGTAGATAAATGTTTTCATAAAATTTATTGTGAACATGAAAGCAAGATTTGAAGGGCAAAGTGGGTCCCACAGGGTTTTGTTTCTGTGAGGTGAGGGTGTTTAGATTTTCAGAAGGAAGAGCTTATCTAGTTACATTCAAATGGGATTTTTGATGTCAACCGCTGATGTTTTCTGTCCTAAATGCCATGAACACTGAATCATGCAGCACGTCACTTGGAGAATCTGTCTTATTTCACTTGGAACGATATATTTCAGAGCCATAAAGTGCATCTGTAATTCTTTCTTTTAAAAATGTTTTTATTTATGTATTTTTTAAGAGAGAGAGAGAGAAAACAAAGACAGACAGAGACAGGAAGAGAGTGAGCGTAAGTGCACCGGGCATCCTGCCACATCCATGCCAGACAAACACACCACTTTGTGCATCTGGCTTTACTGAGTCCTGGGGAATTGAACCAGAATAAACAAATGCCTTTAACCATTGAGACATCCCTCAAGCCCCAATTCATTCTTTTTGATTGCTGCATAGTATTCCATCACATTGTCATATCATGGTTCATCCATTCATGATGAAAGCATATTTGTATTGGTTAGGCTTATGGCTATACAGACAGCCACAGCAAACACAGACTCAAAATTTTCCTGCATGAGCTTCACTTTTCCATTCCTTGAGTAAATACGCAAGTCTGGTATTTGCAGGGTCCTGTGGTAAGTATGTGTCTTACCTTCTGATGATCTTCCTAATTGTTCTTTAAAAGACATGTACAATTTTTCAGATTGTAACTTTTGCAAAAAGTTGTGAATGAAATTGAAATTTATCAAAAGCTCAAGGTACAGATGTGGTAAGAGGAAGGAAGCCAGAATATGAAAAGGAACACATACAGCTGAGCCCTGAGGTTGCCAGAAGGAAGGAGGCAACACACAGGGCCTGACCTCACAGCAGAAGAACTCTGACAGGGGAGCAGCTGGGAGGGTGGGTGCAGATGTGGCTTTGGTAGCAGGTAGTCAGGAGGAACTTTCCATCTTTGAAAGCAGGAGAGTGTGGAGAACCTGCCAAGCTATCTCTGCAGAGTGTGGATCAGAGCGAAAGCTACAGACGGCTCTGCGCAGGTCATTGGTGGGACAGGTCTGCTTGTTTTAAGAAAAGGACGCTTTGATCTCAGAGAGCAACTGAGATGCTGGTTAATTAACCCCACGCTGCAAAGATGAGAAAGTGGGAATTGTGGGTAGAAAATAAAGCAAGTGAAGAGGCTGTTTGGTTCCATAGCTCTTTCCTCCCAGCCTCGCCCATCCTGGAGCCAGGGTCAAAGCTCTACTGATGCCTGTCTGCAGGTCCCACTGCCAGCAGGGAGCCCGAGAGGGTGACACCCGGCTGGAGGTAGGACAGAAGCTTACTCCTTCCCTTGTGCTGTGACTCCTGTGCGCACCAGGCCAGCAGGGCTCTGCAAGTGGAGGCGGCACGGCATTCCTCCTTGAAGCAGGTCCAGTTTGAAACTTTCCAGTGCTCAGACTCGAGGTCAACACTTCCCAAGGACAGTAGCACCAGCCAAGAAGGGCTTTTCCTCAGGGATCTAGAACCTCATGTCACAGAGCCACTTCCTCCTTGGGTCACAGGACTTCCCCCAATTTCCCTATTGTGATAATTCCATTTCCCTCCTCTGTCTCTCCCTTCCCAGAAGACCCTACCTCTGTGGTACCTTAAAGTTAGTTTCACCTTTTCAGTTCTTCATACCTTTTAGCATTATTTAATATTAAATGATCTGTTCAAATACCTTGTGTGATTTCTTTCTCCTGAATGGACCCTCACTGAGGAACTTTTGAAGTATAGCGAGCTAAGAGATGGACAGAAGGACAGGAAGTGTGACACTCGGTTGGTGATTTGCAAGGGAGGAGTTCTCAAGAAATGGCAAGTGAGTTGAGAAAAAGGCTAATAAAGCAGGGAAATTGGGGCTGGAGAGATGGCTCAGTGGTTAAGGAGCTTGCCTGCAGAAGCTAACGACCCGGGTTTGATTCCCCAGTACCCATGTAAAGCCAGATGCACAAAGTGGCACACAGATCTGAAGTCCATTTGCAACAGCTAGAGGCCCTGGCACACCCATTCTCTTTCTTTGTCTTTCTCTCTTCTATCTCATTCTGCTTGCAAATAAATATTTTTTAAAATAAAAGGAAGAAAAAAACAAGGAAATCATCAATCTGAGCTACACTGTGTAGGTTGTGTACCTGGTGGTTGAGACCAACCCAGATGCAGCAGCCACAGGATGGAAAGGTAACACGTGTACAGGAATTAAACAGAGGATACGGCCCAGAGTGTCACTAAAGAAGGTGACAGAGCAGAGGAGGGGTCAGAGCTCAGCTGTCTCAGCTGCAGAACAGCTTTGGGTTCTTTTAAATGAGAGAACCATAGTTCAAGGACTAAGGTAATAAGCAATGTAGTAGCCACACTTTCTACCCCCTGAGGTGCATGGGATTGGAAAAGAAATTACTTTCCCTGTGAAGTTGCAAAGGATGAAACATCCTCAGGGGACTGACAGGTGAAGACAAAAGGGTATGTGCTGATTAAATGCAAAATGATAAAGGTTGCTATGAATTTGGTAAACATTTTTAAATGAATTTGTATCAGAACAACATTCATGGGTATTTGTGAAATTTATGTCCAAAACACATTAACTTTTTATTCTGTGTGAAATGCTTCAGATAGATGATAAATAGAATGAGAGATAGACAGAGAATACATAGATCCTAGACAGTCGCTGCAATGATTTTAAGGGACATAGGCAGTCCTACCTTGCAGGGAGGATGAATCTGGAAGCCTCTTCTGCTGTGACATTCCTGGGGGGCTTGTGGGAGCTGTATTAGTGAGGTGCAGGTGGCAGACCCGAGGAGAAGAGTTCAACTTTTCCTGTCACTAGGGATTCATATTTTTGAAACAGCAGCTAGAATTGGTCTGAGGGGGAAGAGCCAGGCATCTATGTCTGGATTACCAGGACTCAGGATGAGCAGGGCTGATCATGTCACAAGTGTCTGTGAGCAAAACAGGGAGGTCAGCTAAATATGGTGGCACACAATTGTAATCCCACCACTCAGGAAGCTGAAGTAAAGGGTCATGAGTTCAAGGCCAGCCTAGACTACACAGTAAAGCACTATCTGGAAAAGATTGGGAAAAACCAGAATAATCTTAGGGAAGGAGTTACAAACTTAGATTCCTACTGGGATCAGGGGAGTAAGATGAGGTAGACCAATTGTAGATAAAAGGACACAGAGGATAGAGTATAAGCCAATCCCCACTGAGCTGCACTTACCTGTGTGTGTGTGTGTGTGTGTGTGTGGTGTGCTTATGGTGTGTGTGTGTGTTTAAATTCTCCACAGAATCCCTATCCCAGTCATTGGTTCCTTCCCATATTGAGCTGTTGATCAAAGAGACCCATAAGGTCCCCAAAACAAGATGGGCTTCTGTCAAAGCTCTTGAATACCCGCCCCAAGCCAAAGGTAAGACCCTATTGCTGAAGAAAACACAGAAAGTCATCTCACAGCACCAAGAGACCCTATGAGATCCAGAATGGTAACCAGCTCCCAGATGGTAGCATGTGTAATGTTGGAAGGTGTTGCATGAGCTGCCAGGGGAAATTGGTCAATGATATTTGGAGAAAGCAGAGGCCATTGATGTACAATACAGACTGATGTCACAGGGATGCTGAACACACTGCTTTATGGTAGAGATCAGCAAGTCAAGAAGTGCTCACTTGTACAATAGTGACACAAAAACCTAGGGTGTTAATCAATGTCTTACAAATTGGCTAAGAGATCCACTCAGTGACAAGGAACCATTAATTGGGATCCAGGGCAAAATCTTATGGGGATCAACAACCCGGGCTCCAAGGGGAAATTCCTACTACCAGAGACTTACAGAGAGGCTTCACCCAATAGAATCTTGCCAAATTAGCAATGTGTGTCTCATTTAACCTATACTGATCTCACTCTCTGATGGAGATTCTATTTGTATTTTTCAGAAGGCAGTGAAAGATTCATGGTCAACCCAATTCTACCAATAAGTTATGGGATGATGGCTGACATCCCGGCAAGAGATGAACCCACCTGGCCTATCATCTCAGCCTCAAATGAAACCTATGAGAAAGTGGCATGATAAACAAGAGACCTATAACCACAGCAAGTCAGATAACCCAGGAAAGGTCAATGGAGACAGACACCAACAATATCCAACACAACCCAGAGCAGAAGTCCAGAGACACTTAAGATCTCAACAATAAAGCAGACTTAAAACTCACCCATCATGACTCAGGGAACTAAGCGGAAGAGGGGGCAGAAAGATTGTAAGAGCCATAGTGAGAGAGAATATCTAGATACATTGCCCCCCTCAGCAATAACACACAAAGCTGGGTATGGGGGGACCAGGCTACCTCTTGCCCAATAAGGAGGATACTCAGTGGATTGGGGACAGGGAGGAGGAAATGGGTAATGAGGTAAATCACAAGATTTGCTCATACAATGTATCTAATTATGGATATTAAAGAAAAATATATAATTCTGCACAGAAGCCAAGTATGTCTGCAAGATGAGCAGGATGGATCTTGAGAAATGTGAGAAGTGGGGCCAACACTACACAGAGGCAGAGTGCAGAGCACTGAAAATGGCCAGAACATCCAGTGCTGGGCTGAACCCAGGGCAATGCCTCCAAGAGTAAGATCTGCCTCAAAAAGAAAGCAAAGCCCAATGCAGCCACCTGTTCCTTGGTATTTGGAAGAAGGACAGCTCCTGTCGGAATGAATCCAACACTTAGGTGAGTGGGGACAGGCATCATAGGAATCACAAAATATCCAGATGTGTTTGTGTGGCCACCCAAACATGGAAGTGGAAAAGTAAAAGTGATGTGTTGATTTATGCATCCCAAGTTTATAAAACAGGTCAATAAATAATATAAATTTCACAAATTACATTTCTATATTTTTAGGAAAGCATAACTAACTAATAAATTGTTGCCAAAGGGAGAAAACAGTGGTAATTGTTTTTCTTTGTTTCATTTATTTGTAAAATGATCAAGTTCCCAAATGAACTGTGAGCAGTCTCCCTCTCATTTATCCATTGAACTTCCTCATCATGAATAATTACAACGGGACAAAGGTCACCGTACTATTGAGAAGCAGCCTTGGTCGAAACATTTCACCCTTAACAATAATAATGTACAATGACAAAAATCATCTCAGTAAGAATGAGTGTGTGAGTGATGTCATAAAATTTTACTGAGATGTATCCAAAGACTTAGATAAATGAAAAAAGTGTCAAAATCCTCAATAAAAATAATCTTCATGTGTTCTCTCTGATTATCTCTAATCTTAGTACCAAATGGATTTCCATGGATCTTGACAATAAGCTCTGAGCTCTTATCTAGAAGACTATCACACCAGAAATAAGAAACAGGAGCATTTTGAGGTGGAAAAAGAGTGAGAATTCAATACATATTAATATGAACTATAAAGCTATAATTATTAAAAAAGAAATACATGGTTCAGTGGAACAGACTACACTGTTCAGAAAGAGATAGAGAAAAATTACATGGAAGTTTAGAATATGTTAAAAGTGGCCTTTTATACTTACAGGAATAACTATTTGGAGACCATTGCATAACCATTGAAGAAAAATAGTATTCAGCTTCTATAGTTGAATTCATCAATAAAATCTATTCTTAATAAGAGGCAAAAATTGCAGCTAGAGAGATGGATCAGCAGCTAAGGCACTTACCAGCAAAGCCCAAGGACCCAGGTTGAATTCCCCAGTACCTACCCATGTATAGCTAGATGCACAAGGTGGCATATGCATCTGGAGTTGGTTTGCAGTGGATAAAAGCCCTAACATGTCCATTCTTTCTCTCCTTCTTTTTCTCTCTCAAATAGATAAATAACAAAAAGGCAAAAGTTAAATTCTCCAAAGATAACATGAAAAATATTTCAAAAATTTGTAAGATATTACTGCCTTTAGTACATTAGGGATCTGGTTAAATAAATATAAAAAGTACTTCAAAAGTATCAATACATGAATCAAAATATTTATATATGAAGTTGCATAAGTGATCAAACGTGAAGAGATATTCAATCACATCAGTCAGTAATCAAAAAATTCAAGTTTAACAGCTAACCGGTTGAATAGATTTTATTGATTAATTCAACTATAGAAGCATCCCAACATCCTTTTTGATCACAGTTTGAGAACTTTCAGCCCACAGTCAATTGGGTCCTTGTTTCTGGGCTGTGAGCATTGTTCCTGCTCACCTCATAGAGGCAGGGAAGCTAGGGGATGCTCTCACAGACCCCACCTTCTACAGTCCCAATAATCCATTCAGTTATTGACTCAAAGTTGCCACTTCATGATCTACTCAGCTCACAATAATGCCACCAACTGGGTTTCAGCAGTCAACCATGAGACTTTGGGGAACATTTTATGTCCAAACTGTAACACCCTGCCTGTTGGTCCCAGTTTTTGAGACCTGTCTGCTGCTACACTTATAGGAATTCTGAGTTAACTTGACCTCAGCTCTCCAGACCATTGAGTTATTAGCTTCTTTAATGGAACATTATTATGGTGGCTGATCGTATCAGTCTGGCTCCCTCCAAACATGCTCAGATAAAGCCACTAAAGTTCTTTAAGGTCCTGAGGCTCCCACTCCAATACTCGGGGAAAATGAGTTTATTACAATCTGCATCTTCGCCGACCACTGGACACTGAGCCAGTCTTGCTGCTTTGAGCTTGGTATTTTCTTTACCATGGGCGGGCCCTTGGCTGCTGGGGTGATGTCAGAGGCTGCCTCTTAGAGTGACAAGTGAAAGAAACAAAACTCAAGTTGTTTGAAACAAAGAGGGAACTTTGCATGTGTAACTCAGAAGTCCAGTGTTCTGTTAGGATGTGGCCCCACTGGGAACTGGACCGATCTTTGATTTCCATGCTATTGGTTCCATTCTGAACTCCACCACTTGATGGCAAGATGGGTC